>JAZHYW010005887.1:0-48591 GCA_037355805.1 Ixodes ricinus
TCTTTTCATCCGGTGTCTGACGTTCTACCTTTTCAATTTCGGCGGCCGCTTCTCGTGACGATCTGCCAGGCTTTGTCAGTAAAGAGGAGGCTATGCCTGAAACGACGTATAGCGCACAGCTGCACGTGGAGCAAAAGCCGTTGTGCCGCACTGGCTGAATTGCTCATCTACAGCTGAGACACCAGACGCCCGCTGAGGCAGACTAACTTCCGGATGTAAAACATACACACAACAATTTGCTGTTTGCTTTGTGTCACCTGCTTGCGGAATGTTAAAGACTCCAGGATAGCAATATCACTCCGCCGGCTAAATTTCTCATCTACAGCGGAGACGCCAGGCGCCCATTACGGCTAACTTCCCCGTCTAAACGTACACAACACTTGCCTGACCTAAGTGCGCTTGCAAGCAACTCAACTGACCTTCTCGTCGCGGTGTAATTCGAAAGATAAATGTGTTAACCTTGACAGAATGAGAACTGCAGGGTTGGTCTTTCGAACGCCTGGCCTCTAGCACACTCTCTATGCCTTTCGCCTTTCGGTAGTTTATACTTAGGATGAAAAAACAAATTCGCAGTAACCTTTATCTTTAAAACACCTATAATGCAAGAAATTCTGTATCGAGTGGGTGATTGTTCACATTTATGTAGAGAACACTTAAAGTTTTAAACAATCGTTTCTGGGAGTGAAGAGTCTATTGGACCCTGGGTTCAATCCCCATCCCTGCCCATTTCGATCTAGATGAGCATCGTATACAGGCGTGCGGTCGTGTGTCACTACTGCGTGGTTCACGTTTAAGACCCCAGGCTAGCGGTTTGTACCTCACGTGCTAAATTTCTCATTTACAGCTAGGAGACAAGTCGCCCCGTTGAGACAGACTAAGTTCTGGGCTGAATAAACGTACACATACCCGAATATTGTTCTTGAAGAACCTGTTGTTTAGATTGTCTGGGTTAGAAAATCTGTCAAATGCAATCAGGTGAAATAGCACTTGAGGGGCTTTTGGGATGGAGCTTGCTCGTATTGGTCGCACCGTAAGAGGGCAGCGTAGCAGGAAGGGAGAGGAAGAAAGCGGGGTTACGTGGGGATAAAGGAGATAGGAGTGAAAATAGAGAGGGAGGGACAAGGGGGAAGGAGAGGGAGGGCGGAGGGAGAAGAGGAGTGAGGGAAGGGGCTGTAGGTGCGTAGAGGATAGAGTGACGAGAAAAAGGGAGAGAAGGGAAGTAGGTGGGAAGGAAGAAAGAGATAGGCAGAGGAAAGAAGCAGCAAGTAGGTGGAGGAAGAGGGAAGGAGAGAGAATAATATTTGAAGGGGCGGGAAGGCGGGAGGAGGGAGGGAGGGAGGGAGGGAGAGTCGGTGGGGAGAGAGGAGAGAGATGGGGTTATAGAAGGAGAGAAGAAAAGGGAAAGGAGGGGCAGGGGAGGGAGGGAGGGACGGGAGGTAGGTGGGGAGAGCGAGGGAAGTGAAGTAGGCTGGAAGGGAAAAGGTAGGGAGAGAGGAATAAGAAGAGGTAGGAAGAGAGAGAGGAAGGGAGGAGGCAGAGGAAGGGGGAGGGAGGAGACGTAGGTGGGGAGGAACGGATGGGGAAGAGGGAGGAAGAGAGAAAGGAGAGGGAGGAGAGACGGCAGAGGGGGGGTGAGGGAAGAGCAGGTGTAAGCGGTGTCACGGGACGCAAGGTGTATAGGTACCTCTCACTCGCCATCGATTTCCCCGGAATTTGCCGCTTTACGTCCATCTCGCCGCTAAATTTAGCGAGGATACTAAATTGGCGTTGAGGTCATGTGGAATCAGGTCACGACGACGTCATTTTTCCCACGCTGAATTTAGCGAAAATGCACAGACGGAGTAGCATTATTAATTCTTTTTTTCTGCGTTCAGTACTGTTTTACGGGCACCTAACTCCGATGAAAAAGCATTTTTTTACCTTTTATTTTGACGCGTTTCAAAAACTAAATTAAAGGATAAATGGTAAAGGTGTGCGAATATTCGAAATTTCGAATACGAATCGAATATTTTCCTTATTCGAAACGTATTCGATTCGAAAAACTGCATATTCGGAAGTTCCTGAATATTCGGCCAAAAGCCGAATATTCGGAAAAAACGGCGAATATTCGCCAAAACTGCGAATATTCGAGCAAGTAACGAATAACTTGCTGCCACGCATTCCCCTATGAGAGAGGGAGAGAGAGCAACTTTAATGGGTCTCCTGCAGTAACCCCTATCATCCCACCCTCTCAGGTGGGTTCTTGGGGCGACGTGGCCGGACGTCTTCTTAGCGGGGAGAGCCGCTCGCGGCGGGCTTCAGCGTACTCGGATTAACCCTTTCTGCTTCCATCCCGTCCGGTCGCTGCTTCTCGAGTGCCGCTAGGATCTGCTGGATGGCCGTGTGTTGGACGTCGTAGTCTTCGGATCTCTTCGCCTCCTCCATGAGGGGCGGGAGAACGTCTGCACTGTTGTCCGCGTTCGCGCACTCGCAGTCTTCCAGGATGTGGGCCAACGTGGCCCTTTCCTTCCCGCACAGTCTGCACAAGTCTGTTACGTATACCTCCGGCCACAGGTGCTTTGCTAACACTGGGGTTATCACGGAGTTAGTCTGTAACTGGCGGAATACCACCGCCTCCTCCCGCGTCAGACGGGGGTGGGGCAGGGCCATCGTTCTTCTGGCTAACCGGTACCACAGGGTTACCTCGTTGTAAGCGTCCATGGTGTCCTTCTCGGGGCGATCCACCACGTCGGCGGCGGCCGTTAGCCGGGGCGCGGCCGGCGAGTCCACGCGCCACGGAGTTGGCCGTCTCGTTGTGGTTGGTGAGCCCCAGCGAGCCCGCCACTTCCGTGCCCGCGTGGGCGGGAAACCACTTTATCACCGCACTGGTGATGACTCCGTTGACTTCGGCCTTGCGCAGGATGCGCGCTGCCGCACTGCACACTCGCTGTTTCGCAAAGTTGCGCACTGCCGTTCGCGAGTCGCACAACACCGTCTTCGTTCTGGGGTCCGCGATGGCGAGGGCCACCGCCACTTCTTCTGCCTGGCTGGGCACAGTGGTCCGCACGCTGGCCGCCAGCCTGATCTCACCCGTTTTGGCTCCGATCACGCTGACGCTGAAGGCGTCGCCGATGTTCTTGTAACTGGCCGCGTCCACGAACACGGCTCCCTCATCGCTGGCGTGTAGCGCGATCAGCGCCTTGGCTCTCGCCTCTCTTCTTTCTTGATGGAATGTGGGAGTCATGTTCCGCGGGATTGGGCTCACGACGATGTGCTTGCCCAGCTCCCGCGGTATCTGCTCCTGCATCCGGTGGTCGTCTTCCTTGGCTCCGATGCCTAGTTGTTTGAGGATAGATCTGCCGGTCCTGGTTTCCGACAGTCTGGTGAGCTGCGCCGTCTGCTGTGCCTCGGCGATCTCTTCCAGGCTATTGTGGAGTCCCAGGGCTTCGAGCTTCTGCGTGCTCGTGCATCCTAGGAGTCCTAATGCTGATTTGTAAGCTTTGCGGATCATCGCGTCGATCTTCTTCCGCTCGCACTGCCGCCAATTATGGAAGGCGGCGACGTAGGTGATATGGCTGATCACGAAGGCTTGAATCAGTCTGACGAGCCTTGCTTCCTTCATCCCGCTTCTTCTATTGGCGACGCGGCGTATGAGACGCAGTGCCGTGCCGGTCTTAGCTTCGAGCTTGGAGACCGTTGCCCCGTTGACTTTGCTGCGTTCGATGATCATGCCCAGCACTCTAATCTTGGTTACCTCGGGGATGATGTGCCCCCTTGCGTTCGTATGCGGATTTTATCGCAGTCTCGGATAGTTTGCTTCTTGCGGCTCGCTCCCCTGGGTGGAATCACCATCAGCTCCGACTTTGCGGGGGAACACACCAGCCCCGATCCCTTCAGTTGGTCCTCTATCGTTTTTACTGCTTCTTGTAGTGTATTCTCTATGTGGCCGTCGCTGCCGCCGGTGACCCACAGCGTCACATCGTCGGCATAAACCGTGTGGCGTACCCCATCGACGCTCCGCAGCCGGTTGGCGACTTCGATCATGACCAAGTTGAAGAGCAGCGGAGAGATTACCGCGCCTTGTGGTGTCCCCTCGCTGCCGAGCGTTTTCTCTGGTAGTTGGAGATCCCCGGCGCAGATGTGAGTCGTGCGGTCGGTCAGGAAATCCCGAATGTAATTGTAAGATCTCTGTCCCATGTTCAGGTGCGACACTTGGGCGAGGATCGCAGAGTGCCGGACTTTGTCGAAGGCGCTCTGCAGGATCCAGGTCCCCTATGAATATGTTTACTCACTGAGAAAGGCGTATGATGCGTGCGTTATCGGTCTAGTCTGTTTCTATCTGTCCGATGGCAGCAAGGCAGAATCAGTTTCGGTTTCTTTTTCACCAAGCCCTTTGTTTTGTGGCACTTTTATAGCAATATGTGATGCAATTGCGCGTTCTATGAATTGATACAATAATATAAAGCTCGAGAGTGAAATATAAATATAAAATAAATCTCGAAAGTGCTATCGAATATAAATAATTGAAAATTAAAAAAAAGAAAAAGCTAGGTGCAGTAGAACATTGCATCGCCATTGAAAACAACTCCTGCCACTCCCGCGGAGTCAAAACTAGGGATGTCGCGAACCTGCCCAGGTTCTAGATCGACCGAGTTCGACTTTTTCGAACCTTCAACGTGATGTTGGACAAAGGTTCGACTGAAATTCAAATTTTGTGCGCAGGCGCAAAAAAAAAAAAAAAACTAGTTGATTTTATTTTGCGGAGGAAAAGTGCCATATTTGTTCGGTTTATTGGCATCGCTGGTTCACATTAATAACTAATGAAAGCATTAAAAGCGCAATTTTTCGCTTTTATATGGTGTAAACATTGGTAACCATTTTATGAAATATAAAACAAAGTACTTTCTAAATAATTGTTTCCCGAAATTCAATATATTTGTGTAGCAGCCTGGCAACACTGCCCATAAGACGAACTTCTTCGAACTTTACTGAAATGTCGCAGGTTTCCCAAATGAACGGGTCTTTCTACTGGCGGAAATAATGTCACGGCGGGTAGGGTGCGTTGAGCAGTTAATTTTCCTAGACGAGAATTTGTAATGAGTGCATTACTAGAAGTAGCTTTAGCCTGCTGCAGCCAGTAAAAGGCAGTTGCATTGATTTATTTTAAAAAAGGCAATAAAACCTGCCGTTACCTCTTGTTTTGCCATTTTTTTATTATTAGACACATATTCAATATTCGATTCGATATTCGAAGCCCGTTTTTTGTCTTATTCGTATTCGATTCGTATTCGAAAATTTCAATATTCGCACACCCCTAATAAATGGAAATTTTTATACCACGTTGCAGTATAAAATTTATTTGTGGCTCGACATCTGCTAGAAGATTTTCTCGGTGCCTTGTCGTTATGAAACAAAATCCGAAAGTTTGCGATTCGATTAAATCGAAAATTCGTCTTCTCCACACCATTTCTTGTGCCCTGTGTAGTGGCGCCAAAATATTTTGTGGCGCCATCACGCGATCGTGCTCGCTAAGCTCTCCCGGGAAGTGAGCAAGTACGTGTGGGTCACTTCTATTCGGGCTTTATGATTAGCACTTTCTAGAAGGGTCTTCTTCCGGTTTAGGGCACTGTGCGCTGTGGGGTTTTTATTCGATCTCACAACTATTTAATACATTTAATTACGGGGGAAAGGGGGGGGGGTAGAGTTCGGTCGCCGACGCCTTGGAAAAAAAATGTTTCCGAAAAAATGATTGTCTTGCAAGAACGTTACCGCGAGAAGCGAATTATGGACGCAAGTTTCAATGCGAAACAAAAATCATTCCACGCTATTTTTTCACAACGAAGGCGTTTGCTGCACGTTAGTAGTACACCACAAATGCAGTTTTATTCAAATATTTGAGGTTGCTCTTTAATAAAGCCCCACGCAACTCTGTAAATCTCTACTCATTTCTTTTTCTTTTTTTGTCAGGTGGAATTATTTTTACGATTCTATCTTACGAATACATTGTTCTCCGAGTTACGATTTTCACACAGTTTTCGCTTCATTCCAGCCAACGTCACTAGAACCACTCAGTTGGGAAACTGCCACAGGAGCCTGCCTTGAAAAAGTGGCTCCGATCAGTACTCCAGAACTCGAACTGGACGCGATCGCAACTCCGCCATTTCTCCCGCAGCGGACACCCCGGGAACCGCACGAGATGCACGTACCGCTTCAGTCCGAGTTGCGCGAGTGCCGGTGGAGCCATCTCGCAGCCCCATTTCGCAGTGGTTATATAAAGCAACTTTCATGTTTGAACTCGCCGCTAAAGGGCGTCGCTGTAATCGTACGCAGTTCGATCTCGGTGGACGCTAGCGGTCCGGGTTTCAAGGGCCAGTTTCCCAACACGTGTTTCAGTAACGTCGATTCCAGCGCTTCAGCGAGTGACACCGACAGGTTGCGGGCTGCTCGTTGCTGTCTGAACACTCCAAGTTGAATCAATATTGCGTTTATTTGAGAACATTAGCAGAGCCGCCTGCGGGAATCATCTGTAGGGCTGGCTCACAGGGTTTTGTTTGAGAAATTATCAAGTGCCTTGCGTTCCCTTGTAATACGGGGTGCAAGTTCGCCTGCACCTTGCGCACCTCGTGCCGCAGAACCTCAACCAATGACGTCGTGAAATGGGCTGCTTCGTCATCACGCATTCTCTACGCGTTCTCTGCGTTGCCCTTTGGTTGGCGGGCCCCTCATTTCACTCTGATGCGCCTAAAAGCATATTGGAACACTTGCTCGCCGAACGGCTTATGATGGCACAAACATGTTGGCCAACCGACGCCATCTAACAGGTATCCCTGTAACAGTTCTGACCACGTATACATTTTCTTTTTTTCCTTTTTTTTTACGTACCATTGTTTCACTTTGAAAGTAAAATGCCTAAAGACAGGAACAGAAGTAGATAGATACAGAGACGTGGTGTACTTTCAACTAAATTTTTATTTTGGAAACACACGAGTGAGAAAAAAAAAGCATAAAATATATGCGCTAAAAATATTAAAAATAAAAAGGCGACACCCCCTAACGCATGACTTGCTCATGGCGGAGATACGCAAACTTCTTATCAGAGAGCGCTAGCGAAGGGCGCTGAGACAGACATCATTACCATACAATTTGGTAAAAGAAAAAAACTTCGTGAATTTCGCACGCCATTTTTTTTTGCTCATTATTTTAGTTTATTTTTATAATCTAGTTTGCATTTGCAATGGTCACAATGTACTGCCAAGTGACCAGACGGAAACTGTCTGGTAGCGGCAGAGTGCTCTCTTCATCTGCCATTGATGCACCTCTCCGTTTGGCCCATGCATGTATCCTCCCCCAGAAAACGGGAATGTCATACGTAACACCATCAGTACATTCGGGAATCTGAGTTGCGTGGCGCTTTGTGCATATTTCCTCTGTCTCTGCCGACTCATCTCAGCTTTCGTTGATTGTGTTGCACAGGTTGGCTAGTTTATTCAGCACAGAAAAGATGACCGGTATATGTAACCGATTAGGCTTTTTCTTCAGGTTGTGGGGTAATTTGTGTACGCAAGGTAAGACCACAGGCCTGCCCTTCCTCTAGGGTGCACCGCCTGGCTGTTCATCACGGCTTTTCGTTTTTATATCTTTTTTGCGAGGATCTCCTACATGTAACAGAGAACTTGTAGAGAGAAGCCTGCTACCACTTGTTTGTTGATCTGTGAATAAAAATCTCCTGCTCATCCGATGACAGCACGATTTTTTTTAGCGGGGCGGCATTGCAGGTGGAGGCAATTCACCTCTTTACGAGCTTGGAGTGAGCGGGGTCAAACGTTAGCATCCCATTTTTGAACCGCAGCTCGACCGCCAAGCAGACAGGGCCGTTTCCAATATAAAGCGTAAGATACAAAAACTGCAACCGGCCAGAGCTTGCTGTTTCATGAGTAAAGCTCTAGCTTAATACACAGCTCGTGAAAAGCTTCATCAGCCCAGAAACACTTCGTCGCTCAACTCTACGTCAATACACACCAACACCAAAAGATCATTAATGTATCTAAAAACTGTTACATTTTCTTCCTGTTCTTTTTTTCTGAAATCGCCTTGTCATAGACGGCGAGAAAAATATCGCGTAAAACTGGTGCTACTGTCGAGCCTACGTAGTTCCCACACTTATGTAAATTGAGTTCTTTCTAAAAAAGCACAGCGGAGCCGATGGAATAGGTCAACAGCTAGCTTAAAAAACAAAACCTCTATCTTGAGGCGGCATGAATTCCGGAAAGGAATTGTGCCATTCTCTTGAATGCAAAGTTCAACATACGCCAGCAGTTGTTCGCGCGGAATTGAGTAGAATAAATCCCAATATTACTTGAATATTCGCTTGCTCCTTGCATCGCTCCTTCATGTAAAAAAAATTATTATTTCCTCGGAATGTCTAACTAGAAAAAGGGTCCCTCAGCTTCAAAGCCGAAAGGTGGTTGCAGAGGAAACCGCGTACCTTCTGCTGCCATAAATCTATTCCGGTTACGCGAGTCCTGGAGGGCATTCATCCTTGTGTGTTTTAGCTGTAAAGAAGACTTGTAAACATAACTTTTAACGCTAGCACTTTCTTCGCTACCCCTGCTTATTCTAATTTCTTGCATAAAGTCGAAATCTGCGATTTCACCTTAAACATCGAAATACTGTTTACAAGTTCAAGTGCTTTTTCGTGGCCTCCCTGGAGTTCTATTTGAACAATGTCTCCCACACAACGACAAAACCTTTGACAGCCTTGTCAGCTGTCAAAAGTTGAAGGCAATTGCCTTTGAAGTGAGATACAACACGATTCGTATTCATTTTTCTTTCTTTCTCTGATCAGCTCCCAAAGTGCGCAAAATAGCATCCACCCATTCTGAGATGCACATTTTTTCTCTTGCTGCTCCGCCTTGTTTTGACAAGGCACAGCTTTTCCAGAGGTTTGATCTTACGCGCAATGCTGAACTCGGGTCCCGTTTGCAAAATACTAGAGGCTTTCGATGGTGTATGCGCTTCTCCAAGAAATGTGACACCTTTCAAAGGAATGCTCCCTCTTGCATTCTCTAGCAGCGAAGCTCGAAGTGTTTCTCACATGAAGCATGTGACCTTAGTTAAGAGTCTCAGGTGCTCACCCTATTTCCTGCCAACTTCCCGTTCAGACGCGGCAGACCATGAGAAGAGCATCTGCAGGACGTCCCCGATATCTGACGACTTGCTTAGTCGAACGGACCGAAGAATCTTGCAAATCCTTGTCCTGTGGCTAGCTGAAGGCAAGACACCACCACCAAAACAGGTCCAGCACCTCGGGTGTGGTTAAGCCGTGGCAAACGACGCATGACTAAAATCTTGCCTCGCGCGTCCAGACGGTAGTAAGGTTGACGTCAAATTTGTCGTCATTTGGGGGGAAACAAAGTCTAAAAAGAAGTCCAGAGAGCCCATAGAAAAACAGTTTAAACTTCTAAAGAGAGTTTCGTCGACTAAGGTCAAATCATACACTAAGCCTTTCTGCAAAAGATTAGAATTATGAAGGCTAAGAGAAGTAAGTGGTAGATAATAAAAAAGAAAACTCAATTTACAAATCTTTTTTAAAGCTAAAACACACAAGAATGAATGCCCATTCGAGGATGTAGTAACCGAATCAGATTCATGGCAGCTGGAGGTGCGCGCTTTCCACGGCAAAAACCTTTAGACTTGGAAGCTGGGGGACCCTTTCATAATAAGAAATCCGAAGAAATATTATTTTTTTTACAGGGAGGAGTCACACGCAAGGAGCAAGCGGGATTTCTGTTGATGTAGAGAGTTTATTATACTCAATTCCGTACTACGAACAACTGCTGGCATCTGTTAAACTTTGCGTTGAAGAAAATGGAGAAATTATTTTCCGGAATTCATGTGACCTCACGGTAGAAGGTTTCATTGGAGCTGTTGATTTATTACCTCTGCTCCACTGCGCTTTCTTTCGAGGGAGGGCTGTGTGTTCAAAACGCGTGGGATCTCCATAGGCTCCAGAGTAGTACTAGTTCTATGCGTAACAGTATTTAGACACAATGGCAATTTTTTCGGTGTCGGTGTCGAATTATGAAAAGTTCACTGACGAAGGGATGTCTGGATTCATTCTGCGGTCGAGTACGAAACCAAACTAAAGGAATGGTGTCGCTTTAGTGACACGAAATATGATCACAGCCGAAATATTACGCCAACGTGAAGCCACGTAGTCCACTAAAACCGGTCTTAAAGATGCGACCAGCTGCTCTTCAGCGGGCGGCAAGCGGGTTAGCATTTAGTCAAGGAACACTGCCGCAGCACCCATGTGACGTCACGTCACGGTCTAGCTGCGGTTGATCGGTTGCACCGCGTACCGCAGCACCAGCGTGACGTCTCGCCGCGGCCGTACGGCTGATGATCAGTGTTGCCATCCCTCCAGCATATAGTTTCGGTTTCGCCGCGGACGCCCGAAACCCAACTTTGAGCCGTGATATTTATTAAACTGCACACAATATCAAGAAAAAATTATAACCTTCAAATTCAGAAACACTGCCTTAGCTGAAAACAGTCGTAATCCCAAATTTAAAAAAAAAAAACATATTCACCGGGGTTGCCCTTTAAGCTTTTAACGAGCTGTGAGTTTAGCTTGAACTTTACTCATACAACAACAAGCTTTGGACAATTCCAGTTTCAGGATTTGGCACTTCATTTTTGAAACTTCCATGTCTGCTGGGCGTAAGAATCACGGTCCAAGAAAGGGATGTTATCGTTTTGGCCTCGCTCGCTACAAGCTTGTAAAAGGGGAATTGCCTCCACCTGCATTGCCGTCTGGCTGAATAAAAAAATCATGCCATCATCGGATGAGCAGCAACTTTTACTAACAACTCAACAGACTAGAGGTTCCAGACATCTCTCCCTAAGTTCTCTGTTAAATGTCAAAAACGCTCGCAAAAAAAAAATTAAAAGCCGTTATGACAGCCATAGGTACACTCATGAAGAAGGGCAGGCCTGTGGTCCTACCTTACGTACACAAATTATCACACAACCTGAAGAAATTGGCTAATCGGTTCCATATACCGCTTGCCTTTTCTGTGCCGAATTAACTAACCAACCTGTGTAAAAGGGTCAATGGAAGATCGGATGAGTTGGCAGCAACAGAGGGAATATGCACAAAGCGCCACGCAACTCAGTTTCGCAAAAGTGCAGGACTCTGCCGCTACGAGACAGTTCCCGTCTGGTAGCTTGCCAGTAAATTGTGACCGCTGTGAATGCAAACCAGACTTTAAAGGAACTAAAGTGGTGAGCAAGTTCAAAACAAAAGTGGCTCGCGAAATTCATAACGCCTTCCTTTTCAAATCGCATGGCAACGATATCTGTGTCAGCGCACCTTCGCTACCGCTCTCTGATAAGGAGTTTTAGTATATTCGCCATGAACAAGTCATGCATTAGGGGGCGTAGCCTTTTTATTTTTAGTGCTTTTAGCGCATTTTGTTTTTTTCGCTGGTGCATTTTTCAAGCAAGAAGTCATTTAGAAGTGCGCCGTGTCCCGTTTGCATCTATTTTCTTCTGTCCCTTCATTTAGGCGTTTTACTTCCAGAATGCACAACCAACTAGCCCAACTTGCCGTGTTAACAGATAGTTCCACCCTGGGTTTGAAATAATCGTGGCAATGTTACAAAACCCCTTTCGAAAGTAACGTGCCCATTATTAGAAGGCCAGAACCACTACGCAATGGCGGAACTGACATCCTAGAACATGCAAGTCATTCCACAAGATAGCCAACGTCAGAGCACGGCCAGCTATAGGAGCCGACAAGTCAAACGCACAGCATCGGAAGTGAAACGTCGCTACGCTTATTCACCTTTTTATTTTTTTTCTGTGGGCGAGTTTTTTGTTTATTTAACCAAACGCAAAAGTGTGCCGTGACGTTGCGGTTTTAGTCCGCCATTTTGCAGGAAGAACTGCCAACAGGAGGCAATATTTCAAAAGGGGTTTACGTATAGGCGACCATTTTCCTTAGGCGGTCCACAAATTTTATCGCGCATATACGGAAAACCTTGAGTCCAGTTCATAGCCTCCGAGCGCGCGAGCGCGCGCTTTGGGTTCTTGGAGGCCATGTCCAGTTATAAGCAGTTCCAGCGCTGCCGGATAGATGGCGTCAGCATGCCAGTGTGTTTATCCCGTCCCACGCGATTTCAGGATGGTTTATTATACACACTCGCGTTGGGCTGCGATCGGCTGCTCTTGTAATCGGTTACGACAAAATTCTAGGGACTTCAGACGGGACAACATGTTAACGCCATCTATGGTTTCTGAGTAGTTTCTAATTCGGTGATCCTAATCCGATAATGGGCGGTCCAAAGGCCCGTTTTCAAAACCGGCAGAAAACTCTGTCGTTTCAGAAAATGTGAAGAAATCGGAAAGGAACGGTTGCGTTTTTAAGCAACGGCCACACTCTAAGAAGTAGGGGGTGTATGAGAGTTAACCCCTTGTCCCATTATGTAACAGCCCAAAACAACAATTCGACGTTCAGTCCCCAGACGTCGAACCTACGAGACCAACTTTCAAGAGTGGCTTGATAGTCGACCGATAATTAAAATAGCTAATGTACGCATTCAAGGCGTAAGACAATCAATGTTGTTGTTGTTTTTTTTTTTGGCCCTGGTGCAAAACTTGTGTTTTTTTCTTCTTCCAGTCTTTGATACGTCCATAAGCTATTAAGTACGTTATATTCAACAGCTATCAAGCCGCTCGTAAAGTTGGTATCCTGAGCTTGACGTCAGTGGACTGAACGTCCAAATGCAGTTTTGGCGTTTTACGTAAGGGACAAAGGGTGTACCCTTATACACCTCTCTATGTGACCTGGCGCATTATAGCCTTAGATGCTTTGGCGCCACAAAACCCAATCCAATCCAAATCTACACACACCCAATTTCTAGGAGTGCAACTCCTTTTCCTCTCAAGTAATCGAGTAGTCTAATTGAATACCTCTTAAGCAAGAGTATTTGTAATTGTGATTGATTACTTTTTTTTTGAGTAACGTGTACACAACTGGTTGCTACCAACTTTCTGTTTCATAGAAGATACTTCCGAAGCAGAGTAATTCGGAAAATTTGAAATTCAATTCCCAAATTCTAGGAAAAATCATGTTTAACCCGATTTTCAAGGAACGTGCTCGGAATGTAAATAACAAGAAATATCTGGTTTTACACCGAAAACAATGAGCAGTGCCAATGCGACTTTTAGACTTCAATAAATGAAGGCAAGCTTACCTCGACCTTGAAACGCTTCCTTTAACTTCTCGAATCCTGCGCGTCGCCTTTCCAAACTGCAAACGTATATCGATTCTTTCGACAAAAAATTTGCCTCTGCTTACGAGACGGCCACCACGACAGAGACGGATCTGAGGCCGGATTCTCAAAGCGAACTTACGACGAAAAACGTGCGTACGACATATTTGAGAGAAAATCCGTATTCTCGAAACGAAATTGTCGTAACTTTTGCGCAGGTTACGACAAAATCCTACGACAGCTCCGAAGCTGTCTTACGCACTTTTACGATCAAATCAACATGGCCGACAGCATCGCACAGTTACTTGCGCGACGACCAACGGACATTTATTTTTCTACATGCTCTTCTCGCGCGTCCCGACTTCAAGCAGCAAGAAAAAAGGAAGAAGTCGCTTGAAACTGACCACGACGAACGTCAACGCTGGATCCACAGACACCCGGGAAAAGCAACAAAGGCAACGATCCCACCGACCAAGCGAGCTCGACAGAATAGGCCTAGCAGGCACTCCGACCGCTCCGACGGTCCTTGGCTAAGACCGTCTGCCCACGACCGGCTGGATTGCTGAATGGAATATGCCCGCGCGACCCTTGTGGACCCTTCCCGTATGAATAGTTTGACCGCTGAACTAAATTTCAGAGGTCAATCTCTTCCCCATGTCATCTCCTTGTTTTCCGAGGCAGCGGTGACGAACGCTGTCGTCGGAAAGGGACTCTCATCGATTCTATCTTGTTTTGTGTGATATAGAGCTCAAATAAACGCCGTGTGGATTACCTTCGTAACACGGTATGTACACTTTGTTATTAGTATGCCATTTCTATTCTGACACGACGCTACGTCACTGTCGAGCTACGCGATGACGGTCCAACCTTTCTTTGCCGAGTGTCACGTCAGTATCGAGTTGCAATCGTATAAGATCGGCCCCGAAGCGCTTACCAAGGCGCGGTCTAATAGAGGTAATCCAGCACTTCGATCAAACGCGCGCGTCCGTTCCCAGTGTGAACAGGTATTTGCGCGACTCTTGCTGACACTCTCGTAGTTCAAACGCATCTTTTTTTAACGTCGGCTCGCTCCTGCATTTCCGAGGCCGCGAAAAACGCCGTGGCGGTTTGTTTCTCTCTACGTCGCTTTGCAAACGACTGGCACGGGGCTTTTACCAACGATGACAGTTGTGTTGACTTCGTAGCGTTCGAGTTCGTAGCAGTGATCGAAGCGTTTAAATCGTGTTAGCGTCGATATATCACTGCACGGACACGAACCCCAGACAAGTGGTGGTGGAAAGGCCATCCGTGTTTATGAGAAACAGCTTGAACACTAAACATTTGCACATAGACAGGACAGGACATACACCGAGCTGACTATCAACGAGTAGTTAGCCTGTGTTTGTTATTAAAAATCCACGTGCTCCGAACTATGCCGTGCTCTCCGATTGGTTGTTCGTGTTGCCGAAGACGCCGTCGCCATAGCAACAGCACCGGAAGTCGTCGTTTTTCTCTAGGAGGTCGTAACTTTCCTCCTCTCACTTAAGAACGCGTTTGTGAATACCGTTTTCGCCTCATCTTACGATGATCGTAACTTTACGAACTTCGTAGCTAAGTTGTCGTAGGTAAGAGGTTTTTTATGAATCTGGCCTCTGCTGCGGCCGTGTTTCCTCGTCTGGAGATACTGCTTGCCGTTATCGGTGCGCCGGTTGTGCGATGGGCGTGTTTGCCGCCGGCGTTATCACCGTAGCATCTATTCATTCCTCGCGCAGACGCCGGAAGCATCTCCTCGCATAACTCTACTCTTAGAAGATATTCACGTCTCGCCAAGAAACAAGCGAAGATGTGCGTAGCTCCTCGCAGCTCAAAGTCGTTTATCAAATAAAGGGTGTCTGGAGTGGTTCTTAGCTGTGTGAAACGAGACGGAAAAATTTGCGCCTGCACATAAAAGAGCTCTAACGTTCCCCGAATGTGCACTTGACTGGTGCACTTAACGCGGTAAAAGCTTAAAACGTTGCCTCCTTTTTGAAAAAAATAAATAATTGAGCAATAAAATTGGTGGGGTCAACGGTGAATCCAGGGGCGGATTTAGAGGGGGTCGGATGTCCTGACCCCCTCTTGATTTCTGCATGTGTAAAATTTAGGGGGTGAAACAAGGGAGAGGGGGAGGCGGTTCCTAAACAAATGGTACGCTGACCAACACCTGACCCCCCCTCAGGAAATTCCTGCGTCCGCCCCTGGGTGAATCTAGAGCTCGCTAACGATCGAGCTAGCGGCTTTCAGAGTACCGCATTCCTTTTCCTTGTGCCATTTTGCCGACAATACAGTCTCTCTATTCAACTATATTCTGGTTCGCTACGGCATCATTGGAGCAGCGGCAGTCACGCGAGTCGCTATCATCATAATCGATTTTTTCAACGCCACCATCTTGGGTCCGCGGTCCTCTGCCTGCTGCTGTTTGGTGTTTACTGCCACGTGCACGTTGAAGTCCGTCGCTGAGCATGCGCGTTTTCCGTGTTACGTCGTAGATACGAACAACACGACTTTGATCCGCTGGCCACAGCTGCGGCCGCAGCTAGCTTTGGCGCAGGCGACTGGCTACAGCTCGGCTCAGCTGAAGCTACAGTCGCTGCACTGCATCTGTCAGCGCGGACCCACGCACTGTGCGGCGCCTGACGCGCTTCAGACGGGCTAGCTTGGGAGTTTCGGTACTCTAAAGCGTAGCTTTATTTAGTGACTCTAGGTGAATCGTGCTCGCAGACGATCGAGTTAGCGATGCTTGTTATCTTGTGGCGCTCATCTTCCGATGGGCGCAGCGAGCAGAAGACGCACCGCAAAGATCGATGTTGGATACCCTATATACACACTTTTTTTACGTTTAATAAAGCTTCTATACCAACTTGATAAGTAAATCATTTATTTTTTAAGTAATGTGATTTTCACGTTACATTTTTGTTGCAGTAGTAGGTAATGTTGCAATGTATTTTTCTTACAAATAATTGCTTGGATTGTTTTGTTACTTTTATAAAAAAAAACATATCAACATATTGCGTTTAGTAACGGACTAAACACACACAGTTGAGCAGCATAAAAAGGTACCACAATATAAAATATAAAGCGTCGTGCAAGAAAGGACATACCACAAAAAAAAAACATGTTTTAGCAAACGCCATTCATTGATAGATTATTTTAACAACGAAATTATTCCAAAAACCGAAAGTACTACCGTTAATGCAAAAAAAAAAAAGCTAGAAAAGATTAGGAGTGCACTCGAGACAGTTTTTATCCCTTTTACTGTGGTTTTATATTTTTGTTTTTAAGTCGGAACAATGCACTTTAGGATTGTCAGTGTGCGGCATGCACTGAAGGCATCATTCTGCTTTTCCAATCTCCTAACTCCTTCTCAACAAAATCGGCTTTCTTTGATTTGCGCGGATGGAAAGCGCTACTAGATAGAGAATATAGGCCGGTTCACACATACAGCGGGGCGCTCGGTTAGCGCTTCATGAGCGCTGGAAGCAGCGCTCATGTGGCACCGACTTGCGCGTGACGTAGCGCTCGGTTAGCGCTTCAGAAGCGCTCCAGTAGGCGCTCAGTTAGCGCTTCAGAAGCGCTTCAGTAGGCGCTCGGTTAGCGCTTCAGCAGCGCAGTGTAAGCGCTCTCACGCTCCTTGTGCCGTGCTTGCTGCTGCGGAACAGCGCGTGCACGGCGATTCCGTTGTTGTTGTTTTTCCTTTGGCATTGAAAGAAGAGGAAGTAAAAGAGCCGCTCTCCAAGCAAAGGGTCGGGCAGACGATCCAGAGTCATGGACTCTGAGCGACTAATTGATTGGGTACGACCTCATCGCTTTCTATTCGATATGCGTGACCCTGGTTTCAAAGACACGCAGTTAAAAAATAATCACCTTCGAAAGAGCTCTGTGTCTCGGTCCCTCAGCCTGGGAACAAGGTTCGCCGGATACCCGTCGGTATCTCGGTGGCGAAAGATTTCGCGCACCCAGAAGGCTCTTCTGGGCGTTAAGTCGTCCACACACATATGCACTAATTGCGTATGTAAGAGCATTTGTCGCGTTTCTATTTCAGCGTCCCACATGTCCGCCATGGTACTGTTGATGCACACCCAACCACAGGAACCGGAACCGCAGTGCACGCGCTAATCCGCAGCAATAACCGCCGTACAAGAAGCGCTAACAAGGCGCTACTGAAGCGCTAACAAAGCGCAACCAGAGCGCTAACATGAGGCGCTACAAAGGCGCTAATCGCGCGCTATATTAAAACTGTGCCTCGCTGGGTCCTCTTGCACGCAAACGGAAGCTGCCGAGCAGTGGCGTCACAAGGGGGGGGGGCGGGGGGGCGGACCGCCCCGGGTGCAGCGCTCAGGGGGGTGTCGCGGCGGGCCGCGGGGGGGGGGGGGGGGGTAGGGGGGGGGAGTCGCGGCGGGCCACGCGAGAGCGGAGGAGGGGGGGAAGTAGCGGCGGGCCACGCGCGAGTGAAGCGGAGCGGAGGGGGGGGGGGGGGGGGGGTGTCGCGCCGGGCTACCGCCCCGGGTGCCGCTGACCCTCGTGACGCCACTGCTGCCGAGACTTTTCTTTAATGAAAATCTCACACAGGCAAACAGGGAAATCTTCTGGAAGGCCCGTTCAAAAGGAAAAGAGAAGCAATATCGCTTTGCTTGGGTAAAAAATGCTAACATCTACGCTAAAAAGACGGAAGGTGCCCCTCTCGTGCGCGTTAATTGTATCAGTGACCTAGAGCTCATTGTCTAGTTCCTATGGCCTTCACATTTTCTGACTGCCAAGATCTCACTTCCATTTCACGTCATTTTGAATCCACAGTTAGTGGGTTTACTCTCTTTCATGCTAATATTCGTAGTGTTAGGAAGTATTGGGACCAATTTTGCATCGTCACCAACTCTCTGAAAAATCTGGCTGACGTTTGGGTTCTAACTGAGGTAAATGTGCCATCTATATCTGTTGATCAATTTTCCCTTCCGTGGATATCGAGAAATTTTCCGTACCCGTTCGGGTAGGAGAGGTGGTGGTATCGCAGTATTCGTCAAAGAATCATGGGTTACAGAACTATTGAATGTTACATTTGCTCACGCAGAGTGTATTGCCTTAAAAATTTCCAACTCATTATACTCGGTTACGTTACTTGCCGTCTATCGCCCTCCATCTGATAGTGTTACGTCTTTCTTAGATGAACTGAGATCAAGTCTAGCTGACTTCAATGTCGCAGAACAGCTTTGCGTACTCGGCGACATAAACATTGACACTCTAAAACCTGCAAAGACAACCGTGTGTGACTACCTTAATATTCTTTCGGAATTCGGTCTTGACTGTACTATACAAGCTCCTACCAGAGAAGAATTTTTTAATGGACATTTTGTTTCGGCTTGTCTTGATCACATCAATGTGCGGGCTTACGGACTTCAAGTTAAATCTGCTGTAATTTCGCAAAAACTTGCCGATCACTACTTCACTGCGGTTCAGTTAGTTCCAAATACCCCTCCTAAAAACGCCGGCCCTGAAACATGACAAATAGAAGTTGTAGATCGGATCTTATTCGACAAACTAATATCATGGTTATGAGTGGACATCTTAATGCGATCTTCCAGTCAAGAGGAGCTTTAATTACTCTAAATTCATACACGTATGGCAAAATTTTACAGAGCTCAGTAAAAGAGTTGTTACCGTAAAAAAGCGTCACGCGGAACACTTGTGGTTGAGCAATGACATAATCGCCGCAATTAAGTACAAAGAACTCTTGTGGATGCGTTGCCGCCGCTCTCCCGATAACGTGGATCTTCAAATCAAATTCAAAGGTGAACGAAACCGGGTTACCGCACTCATTCGCTCAGCCAAGCGAAACTATGTTAAACAGAAGCTGGTTGACGCGCGTTCCGATTCCCGCGTTACCTGGTCTGTCGTTAACGAACTGCGCGGTGAACACAAAGCGAAACATTCTGTCGATGAAACGATTGCAAAGTATTTTCCTGGTAGCAAACATTCCACGGCTAATTCATTTAATGTTCATTTCGGAAATACGTCAAGTGTCTCACGAGACAGTCACCATTGTCACTCAGCGACAACTTCGAAAAACGCTTCATCTGCCTTTCTTCCTGAAATAACTGAGGAAGGACTATACAATATGCTGTGTAGTTTCAAGCCTGGCTTATCTCCCGGTATTGATAATATGCGGATGGCTGATTTGCGTAGAAATTATAAGTCACTGAAGAGTCTAATCTTGAATATATTAAACGGTATTATAACATCCGGTAATATTCCTAAAGATCTTAAAACGGCAATCGTCAGGCCCTTATATAAAAATGGAGACCATGGTAAAGTTGACCGTTATCGTCCCATCTCCATCTTGCCTTCATTGGCCAAACTCTTAGAAAAACACCTTTTCTTGATAATGACAGCTTTTTTAGATAAATTTGATATTATGTCGCCACAGCAGTACAGGTTTATTACGGGAAAGGGCACACAACCCTTGCTTGAAGATTTTTCTGATTTGCTTCATAGTGCGTTCGAACACAACCTTTTCACATGTGCGCTTTTTCTGGACGTGTCTAAGGCTTTCAACTCCGTGTCTCATCAAATACTTTTAACTAAGCTATACAGTCTTGGCTTCAGAGGCCCTTTTTACGCATTGCTCGACAACTTTTTGTTAGATCGTACGCAGCTCGTCTCCATATGTAAAATGCATAGTGCAAAAATGTCCCTTAAGGCTGGAGTTCCTCAGGGCTCCATATTGTCCCCTCTTTTGTTTAACATTTCTGTCAACGACCTTCCGCAGGCGGTAAAGTTCTGCAAAGTATTTCAATACGCCGATGATACAGTTTTGTTGTCCAGTCATATACGTTACCGCCTGTACAAATTCTCTTTTGTCATTCGTTCCGGCTCTCGGCCTTTTCTTATCTTGATCTAGGTGTGTATTGAATTTAATATTTTAGGGACTAGTCTTACAAGCCTTTATGGCTTTGATGGTCCCGCTATTGTGCATTGATACACCTAAAGCACCTGCTATAAATATTATTAATATTATTATTATTATTTTTATTATTATCATCCTCATCATCATCATCATCTCTGCGCGATGTACTCTTCCGACTCTCTACATAATTTTCACGGCGCACCAACGTATGAACTTCCAACATAAATATTTACCTTCTAATTTTATTTGTCGCTCCTTCTGATGTTTCTGTGTTTTTGTCTAGTTATAATTTTCATGTGTTATCTCGTAATGTGAGTGTGCCTATCGTTTTTAAGTGTTTGAATGTCCGGTGTGCCAATACCAAGACCAAATTGTTGTTCCTGGACGCCCTATAAAATTGATTGATTGATTATTTTTATTATTATTGTTATTATTAACAATATTATTAATTCAATGCATGTGCTTCGTGTACATCAATATACTATATAATATTAATATTAATAATAGGCTTATTTTGTGAAGAGTTCAATGTGTCCTACCAGGCCAGTCAAAGCCTAAGCAGACTTGGCTTGTGTGATCGAAACCCAGCAGCCAGCTAACGCTAGACGTTTAACACAGTACAAATCACAGCGAAGTGCAAGCGTCAAACAAATCTAGAGGTTTCACTTCTGGCTTAGATGACACAGTGTAAAAAAAAATATCGAACACGTAATATAAAACAAATACATTAAAAGGGAATACAGTTCAAATCGTCCTCTGGTAAAAGGTGAATCTAATGTGCACGGATGTTTTGCGTGCACATTAGATTCACTGTATGTCTGAGGGTCTCTTAAAGTGTTCTTTTTTAGTTAGAATCGAAAATGCTGTCGGCTAGACTATTTAAGATGTCTGGCACGTAGAACCGTCGTAGTCGTCTGCCTTCTTGAAACTCTTGGCACTTCAATAATTATATTAATAATAATATAATTTCATTATTTCGAGCTTCAGAACAACCGGTCTTGATATGAAGCACGTTCGTGATGATACAACTTGCACAACACACCATACATGGTATTAGCGATAGCAGGTTGACAAAAACAAGCCTCTTAGATTTATTACTGTTTCACCGTTTTCATTTTCGGAATTATTAACATCAACTTTGTTATCACTTCGGCAGCGTCACCGAAGCATGACGATACTGCCGCGTCCTGTTTTTTTATCCGTAACAGGGGTCTAAAGTATCAAACTGCCCGATACTGTTATCCACTGTTTGTTTGTTTTATTAACTGTTATGCCATTGGCCCGTGGCAGCGCTAT
Source organism: Ixodes ricinus (assembly GCA_037355805.1). Lineage (NCBI taxonomy): Eukaryota > Metazoa > Arthropoda > Arachnida > Ixodida > Ixodidae > Ixodes > Ixodes ricinus. The sequence goes on from JAZHYW010005887.1 coordinate 21,469, forward strand.
ATATACTTCCATGCGTGCCCGGAATAAAGCGTTATTACCCTGGTAACCGGCCTGCCTGTTTGGTCTTCGCGGTTCTGCCCTACCGCGAGATGGCAAAGTGACAACAAACTTGAACGACCGAATTAAAATATATAGAATAAAAAATAGTTACTTACTACCTTTAAAGGGGAAACGGCAGATTTCGTCGTGTCTGTTTTATTATTTTAATTTGAAGATTCGCTTTGCGTATTAAGTAGTATAGACTATTTTGCGCAGTTATCCGCCTTTCGCACGAGTATCAAACAGGTGAAAAGTGCGGAGGCACTGGGCTGTGCACGCATGCGCGCCGTCACCATATTCTGCAGAAGTGAGCTACTCCGCATGCGCGAGACGCGTCTCTCAGCCACGTAGAGGAAGCTGCAGTGATTCTTAGAGAAGTTCTAGTCAGCATTCATTTCTGTAGCACGTGTCAGCCGTGAATGAAAGGGTTCGAGACCGTAGACATTGGGATCATTATGTGAATTTGTTTTTATAGTGAGGTTTTGCTTTAAACAAAGCACTGTTCATGGCAAGTTTAATAAGAATAAGAATAATCATTAATATTATTATTTATTTGGGCTTCTTGAGCCACGGGTAATTAAGCAAATTTAGCTACATTTTAATCAATTTAAATTTTAATTCACCATATTTTAAATTACCTAAACATTCGAGGTTCTTCAAGTGCTAAGGCCTCTTAATGTATTTATTTTAAAAAACATATGTGCAACCAAAAGTAGAAACTTTGACATTTCACAGAGTAACGGTGCAATTCGAATTGTTTTTGCCATTTTGTTGAATTACCCCAGACTGGGGCGAGAAACTTAGGAAACATCGAACTGGAAGAGAAAGAAAAAGGTGACCGGAGGATAATGTCTCAAACTCAGCAAAACGTGTATTTAATAAACCTCTATCATGTGCATCCTATCGCCATGGTCGCCACCCTTTACACGCAAAACGTCAACCCATTCACTCAGCAGCCTGTACCTAACATCCGGCTGACGTTCAAACTTGGTTTAAAATCGCATCATTTTGACAATTTCAAGCGCAGATGCGCGAATTTTGATATGAGAGTTATCGTGTAACGCTATGCTCGATAAAAGGACTAACCGGGTCTAATTGCGCTGTTATCTCCGTGAAAATTAAGAAAAGAGATGGGAAAACTGTGTCCGAGTGGCCGGACTCTCCGGCAGAAAGTAAATCCGTTTATTGTAGCATTTTTACTGTAAAAAGTTCGTACCGCTGTAGGCCTTTAGCGACAATAAGTGGAAGTCTGGAATAATATATACACACGTGTTGTTCTGACGCAATAAACGCAGTGGTTGAGAGCAGTACTGCCGGCTGACTCCCTGCTATTGAAGTAACGGAACAAAGATACGCTGGTTGATCATTTACTGAAATAAAACCATATAGCGCTAAAGGCTGATTTTGGAGTAGCCAAAAATATTGTAAGAACGCGAACCACTTCACAACGGCAGGCACGAGCGAGAGTTTGATGTTCGGTACAGCCCGCCGGTACAGCCCAAATATGGAGAACGGCAACCTCCCGGTTTGTCGTCTGCTAGCGGAATCGGGTGCGTGCCCTCTATTTCGTTTTATTCCGCGGAACCTGCTGAACTTCCCGGATGTCTGGAGAGGGCGCTCCGGTCGAACAAAATGGCGCCGCCCTGAGAGCTCTAATAGGAATGGTCTATATGTGGAGAAAGAGTGAGTACCTTTCTAGCCGTTGGTACTCTGAATCTACGGATACGGGAGGCTCTTCTCCACACTCATTTAGTTTTATTTATAATCTAAAATAACGTGGGTACATCAATATTTAAAAAAAAACGTTAAGGCGAATTATAAATCTAAAAAAATAACTACGATAAACATTAAATATACCATAAAAATATAAACTCCAATAAACACTCTCCGAATTTCAAGAGAAGGATACTCCGAAAGCGGAGGATCCCAATTTCTGATTTAAGAAATGCCATGGAGTTCGGGCGCCTTTGAACATAATCAAGCTTCTGAAGTTCGAGAAAAAAGTACAGCATGGGCTAAGGACGACCATATGTCTGGAGCCCGACCTGATTGGTGCGTGTGTCCAAAACGGGATGTCAACAAAGCATCCGCATTGGTGTCAGTCCGCCCATCCATTCGCCTAACTCAATCGCTGAACATAATGTTTAGAGTTGGCCTAACAGGGGGAATACGTCCCACGTTGACGTCGCGGTGAACCATGGACGTGTGACGAAGGGTGGACTGCAGCGACGCTTTGCATTCACAGCACGGTCAGAGAGGCGTCCTTGGCACCGCACTTTTCCTTGTGTTCTTCGAAGAGCTCCGTCAAGGCTGTGATGTACTTTTCGTGCCAGAAGGAGACGTCCTCCGCCGTTGGGTTTTCTATTTTGGGCACTCCGATTGGTTTCCCCACTGTTAAAAAGCCAGAAAAAAGCAAAAATTAAAACAAACTGCAACAATAGCCAAGAGAACATTTCGGTGAACAGAAAATCGTGGTTTATAGTTACTCGATGGACAGGGTGTTCCAGTTACCTTGTGTCAGGACTTTATTAACAACCTTTGCTAACTTTTGAAAACTCAATTTTTGCACAAAATATCTCATACAAGAGTTGTAGAGCGTGTTGAGAAACTTTCCATTATTTGTTTTCATCAAGGTATCCTGTGTCTCTAATTTCCTCAAACTTTTCAAAAGCGCACTAGATATGAAAAAAAAAATAATATACCCACCAGCAAACTGCGACATCAACGTGCAATTTTTTTTTATCTCGCGCTTCTTGTTTTTTAGAGTGAAAAAAGTTAGACAGACATAGGATACATTGGTGGAAACGTCATCTTGGGGTGCATCTCAACATATTTCATCATTTAAATATAGGGTTTATGCACCAATTAATATTTCAAGAAGTTTGCTAATTAATCTGTGTTAGCCAAGTTAGCACATCGAGAAAAAAATCTAGACTTGCTTAAAAGGACTGCGAACAGTACCAGATTGGTTCGACAGCAATAGCATGCTCCAGCTGTTATCTTTTTTTCTTTTGTTTTGGTACAAGTCGGCCGAAATGCCTCGTACAACTTAAGCGCCGTGAGAAGCCGTGTTGTCTTCGTACAAAACGAGAGCAATGCTTTTTCTTTTCTTTTCGCGTAGGTATGGGTACTGTGCTCAAACGCGTCCCCGACTGGTTTTTTAGCATTCTATTTCGCGTTCATGTATCAAAAGTGGTCCAGAAGGGACACCAAACGACATCACAAGAGCCAGCATGCTCTGCTTTCCGATGTCCCGATCGTGGCGGTTCATCGTAGAAGTTCCGGCAAACAAAGTACGAGCGAAAGCGACTGTTGCTGTCGCTGTGGCGTCTACACTCCTGGCTGCTGAAGGCGACCTGCAGCAGAACAGACGTCCGCTACCTCCACCACCACTGTTGTGACACCGACAGGATGCCACTTCTATGACGTCATCAGGAACAAATAGAGGTTGACGAAACCAAAATGGAGGAGCGTTGACGTCTCCATGTGTCAAACCTCACTTTACTTCCAGGTAAAGCGATTAACCCTAGCTTTCCGTTCCATCGAACCAAAACACACACGAAACGTTGGCAGCGACCATGACCTTTGAAGTCCTCTAATGCATAAAATGAATTATAGAGAATTGGTGGGGGAGTGGTTTGTCACGTGACGTACATGTTTTCGCTAAATTCAGCGCGGAAACTGAATGGTTGTATAGCTCACAAGACGTCGATCTCCCCCGCTACATAGAGCGGGGAATCTGTATAGGTGTCCAGGTCATAAGACACGAATTCGTGTATTATGAATTCGTGTCTTATGAACGTTGAATTCAAGCTAAATTTAGCGGGGACACTGAATGGCTGTTTTGGCTAAGAGACGTGAATTTTCCCGCTAAATATAGCGGGAAAACTGAGTTTACGTATACGTCCCGTGCCGTCAAGTTCCCCAAGGTGTATATGTCACGAGACATCAGGTGAAGTCACGTGATGTCACGTGACGCCACTTTCCCACCAAATTTAGTGGGGAAACTGAATTGGCCTGTATGTCCGGTAACGTCGGCTCACGTGACATCAATTTTCCCGCTAAATTTTGCTGAGAAACTAAATTCGTGCGATGTCAATTTTTCGCTAAAATTTAGCGGGAAATGCACGGACGCACAGAGGGACGGACGGACATTTTGGATTGTTGGTAGCGTTAAGAAACATTCCAAGCTTTAAACAATTCTCAAACGCTCGCTCTTGAGCACACTCTTCGACCTCTTCGTCCTCTTCCGGATGCAAGTTAGGTCGAAGAGTTTCTTTAGCAGTACTTAAACATGCGGATGCGGTAAACACGCCACACGGAGACCCCTTCTAGGCATCACTGTCTGTGTCCTGTGGAAGATGTCTAAGGAGTGGTGATGCAATCGCGAGACCAGCGCTCGCCTCGTGGTTTTAGGTAGAGTAGATCCTAGGGCAGATCAAAAGTTCAGCCCCATGTTGCCGTAAAAAGAAAAACGCTATTCAAATTTCGAGCAGAAAACGTTAAATGGCGGAATTCTGAAAATGGTGACAGCTGTTGCCGGTTCCAGACTCTGCGTTCGCGCGAACGTCTATTCAGAGACACTTTGTTGTCATGAGGATGGTGAGTCTATAGCAGAAGGACTTCATCCTGCGCAAAAATTACACCATCTTCCCGAGAGGAACCATGGGGTGATGCGGAGCATCGTGTTGGTTCTGAGGAAAGAGTCAGTTACGTGCTGACGTCGAGAGATGGCGCCACCGACTGCCCTAGCGTAACCCCCTACGCGAGCCTTCGTCGCGGCTCGCGGCAGAGAAACTTGGAACGCTCGCTGGTCGCCGTTTATATTTTTTAGATGCGGAGCATCTCTTGCTCAGGTCTATCTCCCGCGGCCTTGTAGTCCGCACTCATACTACGCACGCGCAACTCTCCTCCTTCCTCTCTCCAACAGCTGCGCGTTACTCTCTCCGCTTCTCTCTCTACCAGTTGCGTGCACTGCGCACGCAGCTGGTAGAGAACTCCCGATGAGCAACGCGCCTACGAAGAGCAACGGCGGGAACGGCACCGAGAATGTCAGCGGCGGCGGCGGGCGGCAAACACCACCGATGAAGATCGTGCACAAAGCGTCAAGCGCATGCGGTAAACCAGACAAGGTGACGAACGTCGTGGGGTGGAGAACGCATCCAAAAGACGCAGGTACCATGCTGCTAAATTGGACAACTTTTATGGAGCATACGCTAAACTCTGTGTTGCGTCTGTGTCGTGCACTAAACAGCTTCGCTGCTCATCACCTTCACAGAGCGGAATGGCTATTGATTTGTATTGTGCTTTTCAGTGGGCGGAATGTAAAGCAAAGAGTGCGAAATAAGGACTTGGCGCAGATGGCTGTTTTCTGCAGCGCGTAATATCTTGAAAGTCCTACACGAAATTTACCTTTTCCTTTTTTGTAACCATCCGGCGGCTAAGCTTCTCTTTTTTTTTTTTTTCAGTGTTGGTCGAACTTTTAGAATTGCAGATATTACTTGTACATTTGAAGTAAACAAATTCGCCGAATAAAGGACGTCTCCTCTCCGCCAACCGTCTTTCCTAAAAAGCACAGTATATAGCAGTGGTGGCCAAACTGCGGCTCGCGAGCCGCTTGCGGCTCTTCGCTCCAAGTGCGGCATGCAGCTCCCTGCTGTTCGTGCACCCTCCCCCTCCTGTGTCTCCAAGACAAAAATAGTTCTGGAAATAAAGAAAAGCTCACAGTCTTGTCAGTCTTGTACTGCACTACCTACAGTGCGCCGCAAAGTGAAAGACCCATTCGGAACGCGTGGCCAAGCGCTCCGAGTGGGTCTTTCATATTGCGTCGCACTGTACATACAGCTGGACTGATTTTTATGATATCGTTCCTCCCCTCTTTTTTTTTCTGTATTGTTTTTTTTCTTTTTCTTTTTTTTTCTTGCGGCTTTTTGAAGTTGTGTAGATTTTTCCGCGGCTCTAATCCCCACTCCACTCGGGCAACCCCTAGTATATAGTGTTTGTCTCATGCCTAAAAGGAATTATTTATTCCATCACATTCTCGTGTGAATGGAAATACAAGAGGTAGACGAGCATGTGCTTGAACAATCGCCTCGTGGAACGTTCCCTGCCAAAAGTTAGGGGAAAGTAGCCGCGGTGTAAATTAGTCAAGTTTTGGTTGCAGCCGCCTTGGTGGCTTCGAGGCAAGGAGCCGGACAACGGATCCCCAGTTGGCGAGATCGAGCCTCAGCCCAGGTGCCCCCAGTCTGACGGAAGTTAGGAAGCGCCGTGTAATCGCAACCTCGGTTGCATGCCAAGAGAACTCTAGGCGGTCAAAATAAAACCTCATTCCTCGAATGGAGCATGCCACGGGCCCTTTGTTTGTTTGGCACGCAAAACTCCCAATTTTACTTTTTGGTTGGGGGCTTTTGTTTCCGCCTTTGTGTCATAAAAGGCATCACGCTGGGCCTCCAGTACTAAAGCTTCATGAAACAAGTCCCGGCGTGTTGTGGCAATTTTTAAACCGTCGAATTGTGCAAAACCATGTCGAGAGATGTCTCCAGCGGGCATGCGACTAACGGTGCTTTGAACTGATGCTTTCAAGATGCCGGTGGCACCGTGGGGCTGCCGGTAGAAACGCCACCGCCGCTAGAGTGCTAAACCGTGGGGAAGAAGCGAATCTGTGATGCACTGGCGAAGTCGCGGCGCCGCCTGGTTAATGTTGGACGCTCTTGGCAATATTTTTTTTACTTCTTTTTTGAAAGGTGAGGAGGGTGATTTGTTTGGGTCATGTATAAAACACATCCCAGGTAATACGACAGAGAATCACCTATTTTGGCATGAGCTTGGCAATTCTAGGGATCTAACTTGGCCCCAATCCGGTTTTCCACCAAGGCTATAGTTAGTGCCAGAGTGCTTTTCTTTGGTGTTTCTACGGTTTCTTTCCGGCTGGACACGTAACTGCCGCAGTGCCGAACTTGAGTATAAGATGCCACGCTTGATCCGAAGAACCAGCAGCGAAGCCTAAATTTAGCACTTGTTTGGCGATGGAGGCCCGAAGACGCCCGATGCCAGTCAAACGAAACAGTAGTGAAGCCTAACCTAGACACTTGTTTGGCATATTAGGGCCAAGGTACCCAGACTCATGGTCGAAGAAGGTTAAGTTTTACTGTACCTTTGCTTCTTCTGATTTTGGGCTCTAATTTCTTAGACAAAAAACAAATGATGGCCTACCTTGTACATCTGCCCTATGTAAATGAACCCGTATCCTCCTTTCCTACGAAACACTAAAAGTGAAGACGTTTATTTTGTAGAAGAAGTTGCCGCGTACCACAAGTTTGCGTGGTATAGGGTTACCGCGTGCGAATGTTACCAGGCCTCTGTCAATGTGACGACTTTTTAGCGCTCTATAGAAATACTGTAGAAGTGGCGGCGGTCGCCTCCTGGAAGCTTCACGACTAGCCGGAGGAAAAAGAGGTTGCGGGTCGCAAAGCACAAGATCCGTCACGCCTAGCTTCGTTGCCGTCTCAATATGTACTACGATACCTTTCTTGTTTCTGCTTATGGGACAATTTCGCCTCATCAAACATCTATTTTCAGTCTTATATTCGTTTATAGTCTTTTTATCATATTATAGGGGGGACATTGCAACCTGCCGAACATTACAGTAAACCCCAAAACCGTACTTTCTGCGAATACCAGGGTGATTCAAAAGTAAGAGCAAATTGAGCGCATCTTTTGAAACAAACACAGCAGGCGTTTCGAAATCCTTTGCAGGGAAGATACACTCTTAGAGAAAAAAATGTTGACATTGTCCAGTAGGTGGCGTGGTGTGCTCAAGAACCAGCATATTCAAAATGGCGGCATTTTAAGCTGTTTGCACCGTTGAAAAGCAACAAACAATCATAAGATTTTTTTTTGTTACAGAAGGCGAAACTTTACAAATTTCTTAGAAGAATACCGCAACAGTATGGAGATAAACGCGACGGAAAGCCTTGAGACGGGGTGAGAACAGAGTTAAAACAGTAAAACCGCAGTCGTACTACTCAATCATCATGCAAAAACATGAGAGAATTATTTGCTGCCACTCCTGAAGCATGTTAGAAGCCCATTTGCCTCATACCTATGTAGGCTTCCTACATGCCTAAAGTGTGTGTGTGCGTGTTTTTTATGACTAATGTGACAAAATTTTGATATCGGAAGAAGGGGGTGACTGCCGCCATCTATCGTCACAGACACTCGAGCGGGTACATCACGGTACGCCAGCGGCTCTCTCTGCCGGTGCCCGGCGCAAATGCGCGACAGCGCAGCCAGCGCGCATGCTTTCTCTGGGACGCCAACTGTACACGCCTACCGCGGTTTAGCACCCTATTGGACAAGCTGTTTAACGAAAATGAGGGGAGTAGGATGCATTCCCGCTAGTGTGTAAAGTATTTGATATCACGGTCGACCGACTCACCCACGGTGGCGATTCTCTCCCTGAAAGGTACGTAGCCGAAGTTGTACTGAAATATGCCTCTTCCGTGAAAGATGACGGGCGCGAAACCCGTCAGGGTCTTCATCTTTTCCTGGAACCAGCGTAGCCTCGAGCCCGGTGGATTCTTCGCCTGGTAGTAGATGTCGTTCTCGCCGAAGGAGAAAACTGGAACTAGGTCGGCCCTGGAGGCGGACAATGCGCGGCATTTGTCAATGCCGGAACATGCTTCGAAGTGTCACGAAAGAAGTGGCGAAGAAGGGTAGAAAGATGCCAGCGAAGTCATCGAAGCTGACAGTGAAAGAAAACTACACGTAGCTCGAATAAATAATTGATAAATGCGTTGCGTGTATAGACGGCAGGAAGTTAACCAGCCCCAATGGGTGTCTGTGCCGGCTGGCAGAAACAGCGTTCAGCTGAAACTGGGTAAAAGAAAGCACTGTCAAAACCAGGGCACGAGCTGCATCAGGACTAAAACCCGTCTCAAGATGCTCGAACGCTCCAGCCTTTGCAGTGTTTTCTTTCACCCAGTCTCAGCTGAGACGCACTTCTTGCAAGCCGACCCCTCGGTGTAGATGAGAAATTTAGTCAGGTCACTACCACTTGTACCCTCGGTGCTTTCTTCTTTAACGTGCAGCGCGCAGTTGTGCTACACGACAAGCACGCCGGTATAGACCTTTTCAAAAAAGAGCTCCTGGCCGGTTACATTTCCAGTGTTCGTTCGTATGGCGCGTGATTTTTTCGCTTGCCGAAGCGACGGACAAGCACGTGCTGGGGGTGTGGAGATTGCACGCTAGGCTGAGGACTTGTTAATATGGGGATGGTGTATACAAACCTCATCCAGATCGAAACGAGCAGGGGTGAGGGTTAAACCCGGGATTTCTGGGTTCTGCAGTGCGAGCTTTCGCTCCAGGTGCTATGAGCTGGTATGCACCAGCACACTCGGCCACCTTTCTTCCAAGATTACGTTACTTTAGTGCTATTTACAGAGATTGTCGGTTTCTTCTGATGCATCCAAGCTAATTCGACCTTAAGCATTGGAAGTACGAAGGTAGGCCTAGTACCAATAACAAGCCTTCGGGATCATGCCAACAGTTAAAATAGGTTTCATTTTGATACAGGCACGGAGATGAATTCGTATATTTACTTAATGATGTATACACTGTCGGGCATTGCTACGTGTAGTTCAGAGCTTCGCAACAAAAATTTGGAGCATTCTTAATATTTTTTCTTAATAGATATATAAATAAAATTTAGTAGCCTATGCACGAGTACAGTTTTGATCATGTTTAAAGCGATGTTGATTAAAGAATCGCAGGGATACAGTTATAATGACTTGAATTAAGCTATAGGTGTAACACTCTAAAACAACGTTTCGCAAGGGCAATTGTTATCAGTAGTCTAGATTAACGTAAAATTACCCAAACGTGCTTTTGCGTTTTCTAAGGAACTTCGGAGCCGGTTCAATGAACGCACTCCACTCCAAAGAAGACAATGGCTAAAGAGTGATTAGTTATCTCAAATTGACTTGATATGTTTTTTTTTCTTTTCGTTTGCCCTCGCACACGCACCGAACAACAATGTACACTGTATTATAAAAAAGTGGATGCGCTCACAAATTTCGAGATGTGCAAGATGTTTCTGTAGAAATAGCACCAGTCTAAGTTATCAAAATAGGGTATCGAAATGTCTCGAAGTGAGTCTCAGCAAGTATGTGAATTCCTAATTAAAGTTGCTTACTGGGCATGGAGTGCAAACCCTAACGCGGTTGCCGGTTTCGACAGCAAACAATGCATGTCGTACCTAACAGTACTTTCCAACAAGCTATTTCATAAAAAAAACAAATACCGAGCTGCAGCGACTATGTTCAAGCTTCCTTTATTGTTGATAGCAATTAAATGATGAGCTCGCCACAATTTACTTGTAGAATAAAAACGTCTTGAGGTTGGTCTATGACGGAGGTATATTTTGTTAATTATGCAGCAGAGCCTGAAGGTCCATACTGCCATGTGCATCTGAATGAGCTTCAGCGCCGTAGTTACGGCGCAGAGCGATTGCTTAGGACGCGCTCCGTCGCGCAGCGCGCCGCAGCTCAACGATAAGAAAGTTGGACCGGACTCGATTTTCAAACGCGGCTGCGGATACGGCTCCTGATTGCGGCTCCTGATTGCAGCATACCAAGCAAGGAGCCGGGAAAGAAAAACAAAAGGAAGGGTCGCGTGCTTTCCTCTTGCCTTCCGCGACGTGCATCTGCCTTTCCGTTTGGAGAGTGGATCTTGATTTAACTTGTTGGGGAGCAATGAAGACTGCGGGAACGGGCTATTCTAAAGCTGCGAGGGTATAAGCTGGATAGAAGTCGCGGAAGCCAAAGGAATCGCCCCAATTGACCGGCCATGTCGATGGCATCGCCGGGCGCCGCCATGTTGCCATGGATTTTGCTTACTATCGGTGAGCCGCAAGCGACGATAGCGTGTTCGCATGAACTCTCGATTACGGACGACAGCGTTTCAACGCAACTGTGCGCAAGCTTTGAGCAAACGATGTCCGCAACGTTCTGCATTCGCCTGCCGCAACTGAGCGCGTCGCGCTTAAACGCAAATGAGTGTATGACCTTTGACTTAGCAGTTTGTTCGACCCACCCGCATTGCAGCGCGCAGCGGACGAAACCCTTGCGGTTCCTCAGCGTCAGCACGGACTTGCCCTTGTGAGCGTCCAGGGCCTCTTGGGCACCGCCGACGACGACGACGGCCGCGTTGCCCACGCCCTGCTTCGTCAAGATCCACTGCAGACTGTCCCTGTCCGCCGAGACGAGACCTGCGGAATCCAGCGGCCTCGTCAGGAATTAAGAAGCTGACGCGAACCTTGGAACTACTCCAGCCGTGCTCAGGTGTACACGCGAACTTATGTTCCTAACGTCAGTCGCAGGGGCTATGGCTTCGGGCTCCAATCATGCGCAACGTCCTCGACATACTACTGTGAATAAGTGCGCTTGTTTATAAATTATAAGTTGGTTCATAGACCACTCCATCCTTCGTCTCACCTTAAGAGACGCAGCCGGCACTGCGAGCTGAGGGCACCAATCAGACAGCACGAAAAGTGCACCATCCGGGTTTTCGTCATGTTTCCGTACGCGTTCTGTCATTGCTGAACCAATCATAAACAAACAAGGTTCGGTGACTTGCGCTTTTGACGCTGCTTGATTCGTCCCATTAGCTCGTAACATCGCCAGCGTCTGGACATAAGCTGAATCTAAGTATAATATTCACCTTCTGCACGCTGCCATCTTTCGTCTACAGGGCTGTGGAGGGCGTTCTGGGCATGCGCAGTGGTTGTCTTCTGCGGAATATCGGATGCCGCGCATGCGTCCACAGCCCAATGACTGGGAATTTTTCGGCTGTGCGATAAACGCTGGAAAGGTGTTTGTTTATAGGCTCAAAATATTCCGATCCGGCTGTGATTCTGATAGCTGTTCTCACTGAAATATTTCCACTATATGAGTTGATTGCATTTCCTGGGTGACCTAAGACTATTTTTCCGGGGGCTCGAGACTCATCAAACACAAAGTTGGAGTCGAAAGTTCGCGAAGCTCGCCAGTTGGAATTCGTCTACAAAAACGCTGCGTCATTATCGGGAAAGTGAAATCGGCGCTCCCCGTAAAAATCAATTCCATCTTTGTGTATGACGGACGAGTCTACAACCCCAAAATAATGTTGTTGTTTTTTCTAACTTTTAAGTGAGGATGCAACCGTTGACGCGACCGTAAAGCGTGTCTGAGAACAAAATATGGGTGCTATGAAAATCTGGTCGTAAAGAACCCACGTTCCCTCTAAACTGGCTGAATGTGCTTTTAGCCACCAATGCACTTTTTTACGTCTTCTGTTTCAGTTATGCGGGCTGTTTCCACCACTCTTCTTGCCATTGTCATCAGTGACGTTTACAGCATAAATGAAAAGGTCACTAGCTGTGGTTTCCACAAGTACTGTCTTTCACTTCCTTTCTATTTTATTTATTTATTTTATCGCGTTCCCCAAATTAGTCACTCTCTCAAACTCTCAACTGCAAAAAAAGTATATATATTCAAGCAAGTTATCTTATCTTTGCGGGTATGACCACAATCACATGCATTGTATATATTTTTATATATATAAACCATTCCGATAAAAATACAATCTTTAAATAAAACAATTTTTTTCGAGATAGCGTTATCAGTTACAACAGACGTCAGGACAATGAGTGTAGCCTAATCAAAGGCACCAAATATTTTATATTCCCTAATTAACTTTCGCATAATCTGTCCCACAGGACTGTAGCTCGTCGTCAAAATGTATCATATCAGTTAACTTGCAGAAACCTTAACAGTGAGTAGGGGTATTCAGGAGCGAAATTTAAGCTCTCCAGTACTCGCCATACTAAACCTAAGACAGAAATCTAGGCTTCAAAAAAACAATCGAAGCAATAACAGAAGAAAAATTCTTCCAGAAAATAAAACAAAACGTGAAAATACATAAAAAAAAAAAGAAAAGATCTCACATGAGCCGGGAATTAATTGAGTTTCTTCGAGCCTGATTAACAGGAATAAAATACAGTGGCGGTGAGCTGGTAGAAGTCTATTGAGACGTTGTCTTTGTCCCATTTTCGGTCCTTCAAATTTTTAAACTTTGTTTTATTTGTAATCCAGACCCGGGTTAAAGCTTAATTGCACTTCATAATCGCAGACTTCACAAGCACGTCTGTATTTCAACCATGTTATTTATCTTAAACGTGCATTTATGAGCGAAGGATTCAGGTCGGTGTTCATAACCAAGGCAGCTGCTAAGGAAGATGGTCGCTTACCTCGGCTTAAGGTGGAACTCCACCCTCACTTAATGTGATTCTAGAACAAGAGATGGCGCTGTCAATGTCACCCAGACCTAGACATGAGCAGATAAAGTCGTGCAGGATGGCGCCTCAATAAGGCATGCATCTTGCCTTCTCTCTGATATTTTCAACCCGTCGTTGTCTTGTTTCTCAAAACGCGAAGTTTCTACGAAATGTGATCCGGCTTGTTTGCGCTTTCATGCAGATGAATTATTTGATAACCGAGGCACCGTGCGCGCAAACGCGTCGCTTTTGTTTTATTACTTTATTGTAGCAGTAGTACCCGCTGCCATTTTTAATGTTTCGATCATCATCTAAAAAACCTGTATAAAAAAATATAAAACTTTTTTCGGCAATGACGCGCCGGGCTTTCTTTTTCTCGGCAAATCAGACTGGAAACAAATTGCGTGCCCCAGTGAGGCGCGACGCTTTGTCGAACGTCGACAAACACAAGCCGGCTTTCGTGCAGCAGAAGCATCCGTTCGACTGAGATAAAAGAAAGCTGCAACAAAAACGCCAGGAAGTCGACAAAAGTGCAAAACGTCCCACTGCCCTAGCTTTGGTGGTTTGGTACTAAAGAAAAACTCCTTTTACAATAAATTCGCTGCTTTTTTTTTTCCTGTTATTGCGGTCGTGGTATATGCCTACTATTACGTTTTATTATTATACCGCCAGTTTTATAAATTTGCAAATTACAGATTCCCAATTCTTACTAATCACTAATGCGCCAATAATCGGCACAAAATTATCTTTTCTTTCTTTTGTCCGGAGCCTGGTTCTAAGCTCTTAACTGTTCACTTTTACAAAGCGCTGAGGTTGGGGGAACACCTATCGACCTGAAGGTTTCATAGTACCATTTTCTTTTTGTCAAAATAAACTCCAGAATAGCTCTAAATACTTCTTTTAGCGAGAGAAATTGTATGTTAATGCTGCATCTCTTGCTTCCGCAATGTTCAGTTTGGTAAATGCATTAAAGGGCTGGAAGCTTGCTTTACAGATAACAAAAAGAAAACAAAAGAAACGATCACAAAATAACGCGACACTATTCTTTTTGGCGTGATTTGATTACCTGTACGCGGGTCATCGAAGATAAAATATAATGTTGGATTAAAACGTTCTGTTTTACAGACAACAATTGAGCAGGAATTCAGCAGTGTAGCTCTTGTTATTGCTTGTATTTTTGTACGCCATCTATGGGTTCGCAACAAACACAAACAACACGTAAAAATGAATGGCGACGTTGGAAAAATTAGTTTGCACATTTCGCGCAATCGCTGCAGAGGTGCGCGGCACCAGTTCTCAGGTTTTTACTCTATGAGCGCAACAAAGGTCAAGGACACGAAGTCAAGGCTGTGGAAGGTCGTGACGGAATATGTGATATCTGGTCTCGATTTCACTTCTCAGGAGTGAGGGTGGACAGGTTAAAAATCAGCAGACATTTAAAAGGAGGCGCCACCGCCTGCCCCTTACTTTGGCGACACGGATGGCTCAAATGAAGCAGCAGAGAACCAGTGTTGCACGGAACGGCGTTCCAAGGAGCGGCGTTTCTGGAACGCGTTTCCTTAAGGAGGAACGAAGGAACGCCACCGTTCCATTCTGCATCGGTGGAACTGGAACGGGAACTCGTTACATTTTTAGCGGAACGAAAAAAGGAACTTTTTTTCGTTCAGTGGGATAATTTTTTTTATTTTACTTGTAAGAGGGAAATTCTTATGTTTACTCCTACAATGCAAACAGTGATCAGGTTATTTCAGTTTCCCGAGGTAATACGATAGACGACCACCCATAACCTCAAATAAATATAAAACCAACTCTTGCCCCGCTACGCAGATTGGCCCGCTCTCTTTCCTGCTAGCCAACTTCCGCAGCCGAAGCAAGATGACTTGATCGCTTGTACTGAGTCTTGTTCTGCTGATGTTGTTTTGGGTAAGGAAACCTTGCTTACTTCGAATATCGCGAATTCAGAGCTGTCTCTTGCTAACTCGTTTACTATTTATCGCAAAGATCGAACTGGTACCAGGGGAGGCGGAGTCATGTCAGCTGTCAGAAACACCATTCTATCCTGTTTGCTTTCCTTTCATAGCTCTCCCGAAATTTTATGGATTACCGTTAAACTATCTTTTCAGACGTGTTTAATCGGGGTGTGTTACAGGCCCCCTAGCTCCTCAGCCGACTTTATTGAAAATGTAACTACAGTTATCGACGAAGTTCGTTCTAAATTCCCTCACAGCCCTCTCATATTAGCTGGAAATTTTAACTACCCCGGTATTGATTGGGCTGCATGTACAGTGTCCGATGGATGCCCCCCCCCCAAAAAAAAGAAATTTGTGCCGGAAATTGTTGGAAATGGCCGACTACTTTAATATGCAGCAAATGGTTACCACGCCTACATGTGAAGATGCAGTTTTAGATCTAATTTTCACAACCCATCCGGAGCATGCAGCGTCATCGACAAAATTAGTGATCATTGTATTATCCACTGCGATTTCGCCCTGACTGTAAACGAACGGGATCAAAATAGCAAAGAAATTTTTTCATTATAAAAGAGTTGATACGGAAACTTTGTATTCTATGTTAAATTTTCTACTACATTCCTGAGTGGGTTTGATGAGCGGTCTCTAAATGACAATTGGATTGTCTTTCGGGAGAAGTGGCTGGAGGCTCAGGCTACGTGTGTTCCCAATATAAAATCGTCCCTAGCCTGCACAAACCGTGGTTTACGACAAGAATTAAGCGCTGCTTGCAAAAAAAGAAACGTCTGTACAGTCGTGCCGTGTTTTTCACACAGTCAGCACGATTGGACAATTTAACATGATCACTCAGTGTTCTGCAAAAACAAAATAAAAAATGCCAAGCAAGATTTTTTTTTTATGACGATGTCGCAAACTTGCTTCGATCCGACGCAAAAAAAAATTGGAAAGTGATAAATCCAAAGCCAACTCCAGTATTACCTTGTATTATTTGTGACGACGGATGTATACAAACTTCACATCAATTAGCTGTTGGTTTTAATACTTTTTTAGGAGTGTGTTTACTGAGGAGAACGTGTTTTCACATCCTACTGCTATTTCCTCACTTACCGAAAATATAGTGAACGATATTGTCATTTCTGGTCACCGAGTTGAGTGTGCCATTGATCGTTTGGAAACTAACTCTAGCCCAGGTCCTGACGGAGTATCTACAAAGCTTTTAAAAATAACCAAACACATATCTGGAGTTCTACTGTGCAGGCTGTTCCAAGATTACCTCTCCAGTGGTCAACCATCTGATGACTGGAAACTTGCTCATGCTATCCCGATTTTCAAAGCCGGAGATAAAAATAATTGCAATAACTGCAGACCCATATCGCTCACTTACGTTTCATGTAAAATCTTAGAACATATACTTTCATCCCAGATTATGACCTACTTATCTTCAAACAGTCTCAATTTCTCTAATCAGCATGGGTTTCAACGCGGTCATTCCTGTGAAACAACTGTTTGAGTTGATTACTAACCTTCACCTTTCTGTTCACTAATCTTGTCCTAAAGATGCTATTTTTAGTGATTTGGCTAAAGCTTTTGATCGGGTCCCGCATAACAGACTAATATACAAATTAGAAACAAATTAGAAAACGCTTCTGTTTGTCAGTGGATATCTGCTTTTTTAAGAAACCGCTCTCAATCTGTTGTAATTAAAAATTGTATCTCCTCCCCTATGCCGGTGAAGTCCGGCGTCCCTCAGGGCTCTGTCCTCGGTCCGGTATTGTTTCTTTTATATATTAATGACCTTCACTCTAACATTCAATCTACCATACGTCTCTTCGCGGATGATTGCGTCACTTATCGGGTCATTTCTAACCCCTTGGATGTTCGCATACTCCTGCGGGACCTAGACATAATCCAGCAATAATACACCAAATGGTTAATGCAAATAACCACTAACAAAACTAAAGCTGTCACTTTTACAACAAAATTACAAATCCCTCATCACGTGTACATAATTGGAGAGGACCGCATTGAAAGCGTTACGTCAATTAAATACCTCAGCGACCACCTAACAGCTAACGTATCATTTAACCTTCTATATTGAACATGTAAACCGCAAAGAACCAAAACTCTTGGTTTTCTTAAACGCGCTTTAATTCAAGCTAACAAAGAAACAAAACTCTTCGCCTATACTACCCTCGTCAGGTCGCAGTTATAGTATGCATCCATCATATGGCACCCTCATCAGCTTTACTTAAACAACCATATTGAGGCACTTCAAAATAAAGCTGCAACATTTATAACCCGCGACTTCTCCCGTACTTCCAGTGTGTCTAACATAAAACGTAACCTCAACCTGACCCAACTGCAGTACAGAAGATGTATTGCTCGCATGTCTGTTTTCCACAAGCTCTATCATGGTTCATCTCCTTTAGGACCTCATTCATTCAGCCTGCTCATCGTACTTTCGTCTCGCGTAGATCATCACTTTAAAGTATCGCCCATCTTTGCCCGCACTAACTTGTTCAAGAATTCTCTGGTTCTTGGCCCCTCCGAATAGAATAGCCTGCCCAGAGAAATCACGTTAATCACTTCACATGATATCTTCATTAGTTCTTTAGGTAATTTGTATCAACTTATATAGTGCTGCTTGTGTTATGTTTTCATCCAGTGTTCTTGATATTTTGTTTGTTGCTTGTTTAACATTGTTTATGCCAACTATGTAATCGTTTTTATTTCTTTTCACTTAACCCAATTGTATCAAACTTTGTATCATCGCTCCCCCCCCTATGTAATGCCCGTCAGGGCCTTTACGTTAAATAAATAAATATATGTATTATGAACTGCGACAACGAAACCGTAAAACGCTGATGGCTGCCTCTGGCTCTATCGTGCACCAACAACGATGAGAGCAAGGAAGCAAGAAAATCATGAGCCATTCCACTCTTTGAAGGTGGATAGCGCTCCTGCGTTGCCCAGGGGTGCTGTTAGACGCGCTTGTTAGAGCCTGTTTTCGCAGTACAAACTAGAGCGTCTCAAACTGTCAGCATGCGAGAAGTGCGCCCGCCGCCTCGGTGTGGAGCGCGAGATCAATGATGAAAATACAAAGAAACAACAAAATTCGAACCGTCAAGCTAAGACGCTAAGAGCGCGAGCCAAGAGATGCCGTTTCACGCGTTCCGTAGACATGACAAAGCAAAAGCAAAATGAAAGTGTCGAGACACACGGTGTTTCTGGACGTCACCACCCAGAGTATGAGGAGACGCGCATCGAGCGGTGGTGGATACAGCGGTACTTTGATTGTCTTACGGCGCTGAGCCTGGCTGATTTTTTGGCGTCCAGCGTGTTGTTCGTTGTTCAGGACCAGGCAGAAATAAAAGCTCGACTAACGTGCCATAAGTAGTGCGAGTGCTCAATCAGGTGAGTTTGTACTATCCAAGACGGGCGCCAGTGTGTTCAAAGCTTCAGCGCAGGAGGCCTATGAGTGCGAAGCGCGAAGTACATGTCCAGACCTGCCCCAAAGAGCCGGCGGAAACTAGACTACCAGCGACGGGACCGCCACCCGGCGGATAGTGGACCTGCGCGACGGGACCGCAACCCCACGAGAGCGGAAGAAAGGGAAACCAGGCATGCAAGCGCTGTGGTCAACGACGACAAAGAGAGGAGCGGTAGCGAGCGCAAACATCGGCTCGACGCGGGGATCGCACAGCGGAAAACCCTTGAGAAACCTCTGTTATCTACCTGAGAGTCTACTGGGCCCGTTTGCTCGAAAAGCTAACCGCGGCTAAGTTAGCCGCGGTACCTGGGAGAGGGATTTTGAAATCACGTGATTGGCACGGTAGGGATGCGGGAAAACATGGTGGTGCCCCAGTGAGTGAGCACCGCTCGATTTCTAACCAATATGTCGCTGTAGCTGCAATATCGGGCGCGTTAGTCAGCAACAAATGGTGCAGGAGGCTTTCGCTGTGGCTTACCTCACTTAAATCGCAAAGCATGAGCAATGGCCTCACCGCATTTTTTAGATAGTCCTTAGATTCTGGCCATTCCTAAGCCTAAATGAACGCGATAATCGTTGGGATGGCAACGTCTTTGGAAAGCGGATTGCCTTGACTCAATCAGCCGGATATTGATAGCACACAAAAGCAGACAGCGTCCCAATACACCTTTTTCTAAATTACCCAAGCATCGAGGAGAACGCTGGAAATGTAATTCGGCAGTTTGATACTTTAGACCCATGTTACGGATAAAAAAGCAGGACGCGGGATGGCCAAAAAAATCGTTTTTCGTGTAAGGCTCGTAAAATTATGAGGGGCTGGAGAAATGCAACCTCCTGCGTTAAGTCCTTATTTCGAGCTCTTTTTGTCCGCCTTCCGCCCATTGAAAAGCATGCGGGAAAGGCTTTAGAACGCACCTGGTATCGCTGCGCTGCAGAGTTCTTCCGCAACATAAAGTTCGTCTGCTTTCCTCGCCGTCACCATGACAACGAACGCCGAATGAATGGAAGCATGCACGGTACCGCCGCGTGAAGCCAGCAACAGCTGACGCAGTTTTACGAACACCGTCTGCTAGCGAAAGCCGAACGCGGTGTGTCAGATCAACCGCCTTCGCCGGTGCGCCGCTGGCAAAGACGACGAAGGGGAGACACTCCGACGGCGATTGAGCAAGCAACAGCACCACGGGACGACTGCAACGGCGGCATTTATTGGGATCAAAGGCGCGAAATAAGCAAGAACAATATTTATTTGAATCATAATACGCGATATTAAATTTGGGGACCACTTACATTTGCTGGGTCTTTCCTGTGAAGTTTTTACGGAGACATGGGGTGCCGCATTCAAAAACAGCTCCATTTGCAAATATGGGGGCCTGAAAAGGGCCGTTTAAATCGCTACCAGAACCTATAACTGACGTAACGAGCACTTGACAAGCGGTTGGCGAATAAGTCGTCTTTATGCACGCAGGCGGGCGACGGGCTCAGCGCAGCGGATCACTCGAAGTCACCGGGGCCGTCAGAATCATCGCCCTGTCTGCGTCGGGGCTCTAGATTTTGGCGGCCGCGGCGACGAACGACTGGAATCTATCAGTGTTTCCGCGCGCCTTCTCTCTCCACCAAAACATGACCTTTGCAAGGTGACCAGTGAAATAATGGCTCTTAGTGCCGTCCAGATGGAAGAGTGTTTATGACGTTGGCCCAGGCACCCTCCACCGTATTGGTGTGCGCACCAGTGTTCGGGTCGACGAAGTGCAGCTTATGGTTGACGTTGAGGTGCGTGAAGTGAGCGTCATCAGCAAGCGTCCAATAGCCAGCCCAACAGTCAGTGATTATTCTTGTTCCAGGGAGCACCCACTGGCTATTAGCCCTTGCAGGGTTTTCGCGTCACGGGTCTTCACGGGAACAAGAAAGCAGCGCCCGCTGCCACGCTCCACACCGCCGAAAACCCACTGGCCAGGCCTTAAATACCCACGATGGTACTTTTGCCGCCCGAACATACTGTCGTCTAGTTCTTAGTCACGCCTTCGCCGCCAATCATCCCCGAATGCGTAAAGACGGCATTTACCACAACCTCCCGACAAAGGCTCGTCCATTCAGTTATTGCCTTACTTGCGACATCAGTCTCCCGCTGAATGACGGCACACGGTAGGTTCTGGCACCAAAGATAGATGATTTTCATGAGTTGGGGAACCGTCAGGTGCGATCCCTCGAAAAAGAAACTGCTCCGTACCGAGACCTCGCCCCGGCACTGAACCTTGACCGGCTTCCTCTTGGGAAACTCACGAGTCATCCACACACCCCACCTCCACGAGTAGTCATCCGCAGATCTAGCGCGGACTTGCAGCGTCATCGCAGCTTCGGACTCTGGGCACGCACTAGAACCCAGGAGCAGGCTCATGCCCTGAAGCAAATTAATGGACCTTTTTCACATACCGACGGCACCAGGCGGTGGCTGCACGAACTAAAAATCGAGGAAGGGACCTACCTGCGCTACCAATCGATAATGGGAGCTACGCTACCAGTTTCTTCGTTCTCTGAGCAGCAGGGCGTGCCCAACGCGCCGTCCAAGTGGGGCATCCGTGGCGTCCACTTAAACGTCGTGTTATTCTTTCCGTCCGCTTTCTTTTTTGCGTAACACAATTATATGTATGCTGCAATTACGTTTGCTACTCGCTGATCCACAGCCTCCTTCCGAATTTCCTCGATTTTTGGTTTCAACTTCCACCGCTTGGCATCGGCGCTCGCGCGTGCGCAGAACGCTTCTCGGAAAAGATCCATTGCTTTAAGGGGTCTTTCATGGCATCATGAAGACGACAAGTTAAACGCCATGGCACTGCGATGCTCGCCTCTGGAAGAATAAAGCGCCAAGAAGACTAAACAAGCACAACTGCACGCTTTTTGCATTTATTATTTTTATTTGATCCACCATTTTATACCTCGTGACACCATTCTAACGAACTCATTGGTTAATCGGTCGGACCACACCATCGCGTGACAAAACAAACGCCAATCGTATCACCGGAACGGTTGCCACGGTCGGCATCGTTACAAAGAAGAGAACAGTCGGGCCAAACAACAAAATAAAGTAACAAAGTGAATAAAAGTAAAAAAATAAGAATGGAGCCGTTAGATTCTCGGGTGGCGTCTTCTTTGATGAGAGTGTTGCTCGCAATGTTCCTTGTTTTCTTTTTTGTTTCTTTACCCTAGAGGAGGCCACGACTCTTATTTAAAGCTGATTTGTTAATTCAATAACAAACAACGCGTTGGAACAAAGGAAGGAGGGAGTCTTTGCGTCAGAATTCAACGGAGACTAAAAGAAAAGAAGAGTAAGAATGAACAATATATGCCGTACTGCAAGACCGCCGCCGACGACCGTTAGGCTATTTATTTTGTTTCTTTAGATTTTTTATTGCGACAACTACTCCACCGTGCGTCAGAGTTTCCAGCGGAGGTCCGGCAGTTTTTAATAATTATTATTATTGTCGTTTGAAGGGCACTCTTCCTATGCTGCTCCGTTCCTGACGCCATAAAAATGTTCTTCTTTTCTAGATTATAGGCACGAAAAATCCATACTGACTAGGGCCTGAGTAACAGCACCCAGATGTTGGCCGAGACTCTGCATTACTCAGGTCCTAGTCCGTGTGGATTTTTCGCGCCTACAATCTAAAAAGAAAGAATGGCATACACACACATCACACGTGCACGCACTAAAAGTTGTTCCAGAAGTCCAGGGCCCCCGACGAGTTTTTGTAGCGCTTTCAAAACTATACACTGATACCGCCAAGTGTTTTTCGGCCCAGGATTTTGGTGACATTAAATGGTCTATGGTCCAGCAGTTGCAGCGTTCTTATCATGTCTTCTCGTCGGGGGCTGAATTTCACGCATGCACACAAAAGATGCTAATAACAAAGCTAAATAATGGGACTAATTAATTATTGGACTAATTTTATTGGACTAATTGTATCCACAAACCAATCCGACCATGAGCTAAACTTTTTATTTTTTTATTCGTGGCGCTAACATTTACGCCAATATTTTTATGGCGTCAGGAACGAAGCAGCATAGGAAGAGTGCCCTTCAAACGACAATAATAATAATTATGAAAAACTGCCGGACTTCCGCTGGAAACTCTGAGGCACGGCGGAGTAGTCGTCGCAATACAAAATCCAAAGAAACAAAATAAATAGCCTGACGGTCGTCGGCGGCGTCATGAGGCCTCGCAGAGTGCGGAGTACAGCGGTCTCGGCAGTACGGTACATATTGTTCATTCTTACTTTTCTTTTCTTATAGACTACGTCGAATACTGACGCGATGACTCCTCCTTCCTTCGTTCCAAGTTTGTTATTGAATTAACAAATCAGCTTCAAATAAGGGTCGTGGCATTCTCTAGGATAATGAAACAAGAAAGAAAACAAACAAGGAACATTGCGAGCAACACTCTCATCAAAGAACATGCCGCCCAAGAACCTAACGGCTCCCTTCTTTTTCTTTTTTTTTATTCACACTGTTATTTCATTTTGTTGTTGGGTCCGACTGTCCTCTTCTTTGTAACGATGCCGACCGTGGCAACCGTTCTGGTCATACGATTGGTGTTTGTTTGGTCACGCGATGGTGTGGTCCGACCGATTAACCAATGAGTTTGTTAGAATGGTGTCACGAGGTGTAAAATGG
Organism: Ixodes ricinus; assembly: GCA_037355805.1. NCBI lineage: Eukaryota > Metazoa > Arthropoda > Arachnida > Ixodida > Ixodidae > Ixodes > Ixodes ricinus. Next base: position 44,948 of record JAZHYW010005887.1, read on the forward strand.
CGGATCAAAAAAATGAAAACCGTTTACAACTCCCTGTAATGCCGAATTAGAGCGCAGCTCTTGAGGAGGAGGGGAAGGCACAGGGGGGGGGGTCACGTGACCTCGGGGAGGGGGGGTCACGTGGCCTTTGGGTCACGTGACCTCGAGGAGGGGATTTTCCCCGCTAAATTTAGCGGGGAAAATTTTCCGCTAAATTTAGCGGGGAAAATTTTCCGCTAAATTTAGCGGGAAAATTTCCGCTAAATTTAGCGGGGAAAATTTCCCGCTAGCGGGAAAATTTTCCGCTAGATTTAGCGGGGCAAATATTCCGCTAGATTTAGCGGGGAAAATTTTCCGCTAAATTTAGCGGGAAATTTACCCATCATGCACCGCGCGGTTACGCCGACGGCGACGCCGACGCCGATGGCGACGGCGACGGCGACGCCGCTCAAGCCGGAAATGGGCGCCTAAGAGCTGCGCTCTAAAAAATAATAAATGCAAAGAAGCGCGCAGTTCTGCACGTTTAGCGTTCTAGGCGCTTTAATCTTCCAGAGGCGAGCATCGCAGCGTCATGGCGTTTAATCTTGTGCCGTCTTCATGCGACGCCATGAAAGACCCTCTTCAAGAAATTAATTAGCTTCAGGCCATGGGCCTGCTCCATGGGTTCTCGTGCGTGCCCAGAGTGCGAAGCTGCGATGACGCTGCAAGTCGGCGCTAGATCTGCGGATGGCTGCTAGTGGAGGTGCGGTGTGTGGATGACTCGTGAAGTGCCCAAGAGGAAGCCGGTCAAGGTTCGGTGCCGGGCCGAGGTCTCAGGTACGGAGCGGTTCCTTTTCCGAGGGATCGCGCCTGACGCTTCCCTAACTGATGAAAATCATCTACCTCTGGTGCCAGAACTCTACCGTGCGCCGTCGTTCAGCGGGAGACTGATGTCGCAAGTAAGACAAGAACTGATTGGACGAGCCTTTGTCGGGAGGTTGTGGTAAATGCCGTCTTTACGCATTCTGATATGATTGGCGGCGAAGGCGTGACTGTAGAATTAGACGAGAGTATGTTCGGGCGGCGAAAGTACCCATCGCGGGTATTTAAGGCCTGGCCAGTGGGTTTTTGGCGGTGTGGAGCGTGCAGCGGGTGCTGCTTTGTTCCCGTGAAGACCCGTGACGCGAAAGCCCCGCAGGGCTAATAGCCGAGTGGGTCTGCCCGGAAAAAGAATGATCACTGACTGTTGGGCTGGTTATCGCAAGCTTGCAGATGACGTTCACTTCACGCACCTCACCATCAACCACAAGCTGCACTTTGTCGACCCGAACACTGGTGCGCACACCAATACGGTGGAGGGCACCTGGGCCCACGTCAAAAACTCTCTTCCATCTGGACGGCGCGAGAGCCGACATTTCACTGGTCACCTTGCAAAGTTCATGTTTTGGAGGAGAGTAAAGGCGCGCGGAAACACTAATAGATTCCCCGCAGGGGGCACCTGTGAAAGCAGGTGTTTGGAGAGTGGCGTCTCCACGGACCCCGAGCCCCGCAGGGGGCGCCTGCACCTTAGGTGCTAGGTGCTTGGTGAGTAGCGTCACCACGGACCCCAGCCACGTGGGCCACCATACCCGCACGCAGGGGGCACCTACTTCATAGTAGGTGCTTGGTGAGTGGCGTCACTACGAACCCCGAGCCATGTGGGTTCGCCCACCCACGTCTGGCTGTGCGTGGCGTACCCGTGTCCGGGGAAAAGGGGACCCTGGTGGTTGAGCTGAGCCCGGGGTATGTTTGGACCCTTCGGGGCCCCCGGGCGAGGCAATACACCGCTTCGGCCCCTGCTTCTCGTAGACGGGTGTCCTGGCTTGGCCCGACCAGGATGATTCAGTCAGTCGCCTCTTCTACCCTCTTCTTCCTTCTTTCACTTTTCCTCCCACCTCTTTCTCTTTTCTTCTACACTCTCTTCCTTCCTTTTTCACCTTCTTAGGCGGCAAGGGCTAACCTTGAGTGGAAACAGGTCCTGTCCCTGCATCCACACTCGGTTATAGTGCCCGGGCAGCACTGGTAGAGTAATTGTGTCAGCCAAGCCCATCTTGCTATGGCACATTACCTACCCCCTCGTTGGGCTCCGTGGTGGGCGGTGCACCCGGGCACTGAATTTCCTTCCCATCTGTATGGGTTCTAAGCAAAAACAACCTGATCGGCCTCCTAAAAGAGTCCGGACCGAAGCACTTTCAACGTTCCTGAACAAAGACGACTCAAACTCCAACGACTACTTTACTAAGTTTTTTGTACTGCACTCCGAGGACACTGCTAAACCGCTGTCCAAGGTGTCTCCCTTCATTGTTGCTAAGGTTCTCCAAAGCACACTAGGATCGAAATATGAAGCTAAGAAGCTCTTTTCAGGTGACCTTCTTGTGGAGGTATTCCAAAAATTCCAGGCTACAGCTTTGCTGAATATTCAAACTATCCATGACCTCAAGGTGACTGTTTCTCCTCACCACACACTCAACACCATCCGCGGTGTGATATCGGAGGATGATCTGGCTGACAGCTCCGAAGAAGAAATTGTGGAGGGCCTGCAGGCTCAAGGTGTTGTCGGCTGCAAAACGAATCAAAATCCGACGGGATGGCGAGGAACGACCGACTAGACACATAATTCTAACCTTTGAGAAGAGTACGCTGCCACCTTCAGTGAAAGCAGGCTACATCAATTGCAAAGTGCGGCCGTACATTCCAAATCCTCTCCGCTGCTTCCGTTGCCAGCGCTATGGTCACGGTTCGCGCGCTTGTCGTGGTCGTGAGACCTGTGCCAGGTGCAGTGGCAAAGACCACCCTGCCGACGATTGCAGAGCAGACTACAAGTGTGCCAACTGTGATGGTGACCACCCGGCATACTCAAGAGCTTGTGGCCACTTCAAGAAAGAAAAGGAAATTCTTGCACTCAAAGTGAAGGAGAACATTACCTATCAGGATGCGAAGCGTCGTCTCTCCGCTTTTCAGAGAGGCTCTTTTGCCGAGGCGGTGTCCAGCAGGGGACCTGCACCGTCCAAGGCATCAGTGGCAACCCAGGTCTCTTTTCCTGACCGTGGGAAGCCGCTGCAGTCCCCCACTCCCAGGCCGAAAATTGCTCTGCCTGGGCATTCACTCTCAGCTGCAAAAGCAGCTGACACACCTCGTGTTACAAAAGACTCGGGTGCCACTGAGGCGATGGTGGTGACTCCATCGTCCCTTCCTTCTGCGTCGTCCCCCCGGAAGGGGGAGCGAGCCCCTCGCTCGTCCTCTCTTGGAAGGACTTCACCGAGGAAGCAGCACGTTTCACGTGCAGTGGAGAATGCGAATGGGGCAGTGGGTCAGCCCAGTACGTCGACCGCCTCTCCAGCGGGGCAAGGCAGAGGCCGGGGGTTGCCACCCCGGTCGTCTGATAGCTCCCAGGCTCCTGGCAGGCTTGCCAACAAGGCTCTGGACGCAGAGATGACAGCGGATGCTGGCACCGTTTCTGCTCCAGAAACTGACATATAGCATCTTCGATCAGCTCGCACCGGAAGTCGCCCTGGAAACCAGCACAGTGCACAGCGCTCCTCGGTCGTGCAGCGCCAAGTCGGTGCAACATCGAGGACAAAGTGCGCCGCGCCGGTGAACCGCGGCGAGCTCCACCTTGCGTCACTTCGCGTTTTGTTCATTTTTCT
>JAZHYW010005888.1:0-100087 GCA_037355805.1 Ixodes ricinus
ACACTTGCAACTTCTTAGGACTGTGTGTCTTGAAACCTCTTAAAATATCTAAAACTAGTTACGACGAGCAGACGACCAGAACACACTGGCGCCACTTACCGGAAACCGCCACTTGGTAATCCCTGTACAGTTTCTTTTTCTTTTTTTTTTTTTTTTTGGGGGGGGGGGGCATTATTTTATTTTCTTATTTGACCTCGCAAATAACGCAGAACCTTCGTTCCAGAAAAATGCAGTTTCAGGGTCACCGCATAGATGGCGCCAGCGTGCCATTGTGTTCTATTGAGAGCCTAGATTGTAGAGAGGGTCCATCTCAAGGCATGGGGAGCGTTTGCAATTTAATGGCGGACGCCTCCGGCAAAATATGGTCGTAAGTGCTCATGCGCTGCGTTCTCTCGGGGCAAGAAGGAAACCTATTTAAAGTGATATACGTATATACACAAAAAAAAGATAACTGCACTTGTTTTTACCACAAGATAAATAGTCGCACTTTACGAAGGCGCAATGGGAGACAGCGGGTGTATCACTGGGGCGCGCTTAATTAAAAAATATTTTAAACAAAGTTACTCACTTTGTTGAGCTCTCAGTCACGCGACAACCCAAGTCCCGCTGTCCCTCATTGCACGTCTGAAAAACAATTGCCAAGAAAAAAGCAAGTTTTGCTCGTTTTTCTAACGCCGTGCGAAGTAGTTGGATTTGGTTGTTGAAGGAAGAAGCAATACTTTTTGGCATTTGAAATGTATACGACTTGATAAGGTAACAAATATCTAATCAGGAATGCACTTTCATATATCTTAGTTCTGCACCTAAAAGGAGAAATTAGTAATGCTCCGCACCGAGCCAAACTTTTTTACTGCGGTTCTTGAGATGACCATATATATACAGGGTGTTTCACAAAAGGTGGACAAATTCGATATTGCGAAAACTACACGTAACAAAGAAAGGCTTGTGTCGTTTTGGTCCTGGGTTGGAGGGCCTATTTAGGAAAATTATTAAATTTCGCGATAATTAAGTTGTTAATTAGTTTTGCGTAATTAACTTTTTTAATATTGTGTTTAAGGGCATGGTTTCAATTAGAAAATTGCTCAGCATCATCAAAGCACACTAAATCAACAAATTGAAGAACGATAGAAGGCACGCGAAGCATTTTACGGCTTTCTAAAAAACCGCACAAATTCGACAGGTTTTTGAGTTTCGGTCTGCTATCGGAGCGCATCTCGGCCCCGACGGCACCGCGCCCCGTGGAGAAATTGTGCAACCAGCCTCTGCTGCGTCGAGCGATGACAGCGCACCAGAGCCTGCAGAGGTTGGTTGCACTATTTTCAGCTGCCAATTCCTTGTGTAAAGCCTTGTACTAGGGCCTTCAAGGTATTTATAAATAAATACATAAATTACATGTACTCGGTGGATAAAGACCTCGTGCACGCGCTGAAAATCCCCGCTGCGCGATAGGCCGTCGTGTGCGCAGATCCACGTTTCTATCGGGCGTCGTGGCTCATTGCGCAGTGCTTCCCCACGGAAGTCGTGCTCTTGGCGGCATTTAAACGCTTTGTATTAACTCCGTTCGCGTTGGGTCCGTGTAGGTGCGTGCAACTAAAGGGCGGGTCGACAGTCGTGTTTGTTTTGAATTTGCATAACGCGCCGCTTGGCCATCGGCACGTGGCCTTCGAATAATAAAGGCTCGTTTACACCACGACCTACTGTAATCCTGACCTGCCCACAGAAGGCTCCCCGATGAAGACGCTGTCGCCGATGAATTGCGTCGCTTTGCCATTGGGGACGCTCAGTAAAGGCTTTTCTGCGACGCAAACGCGGGTCACAACCTGTCTAGCGCATGGTCGGCACGGCGCGCGGCTGGTGTTATTTGTTTCTCGGGAATACCTGCACGGTATAGCGTGGCGCCAGCAGGCTGCAGTAGCACGTGGGTGTAGGACAAAATGGTCCCGGACAAAATGGTCCCGGACAAAATGGTCCCGGACAAAAAGGTCCCAAGTGCCAACCCAGACAAAATGGTCCCAGGTGAATTTATCAATACTTTGAGTGCTCTTAATAGGACAAAATGGTTTGGTACTTTTATTTTGACACATGTTCAAGGGTAATATCAACATTTTCATTATGATAATTTGAAACAAATCTTAAATGCCTTCTATCTGTACCATGTAGCTCTGTGTCTCAAAGGTTCTTGATGTCTACCGATATATTCCAATTTCCACGTGTGTAATCAATATCTTTCTATCGCCAGAACCCGTTTTCAAATTAGCACTATCGAGCTTCAAAACGATATTCGGAATGAATATTCGGAACTACAGATTCTTGACATGTTTTTTTAATGAACTTGTCGTACCACCGTGTTCTATTTTTCAGAAACAGCAAGCATCGCTTTGTCTGAACATTGCATATTAAAGGGATACTACAACGAAATTTCGGCGCTCATTTTTTGGTCTATATGTGCTCAAAAGAGCAGTATGACATGGAACATACCAATATCTTGTTAAAAAAGTCTCGAAAAGGAATTTTAAAACGAATTAAACGATTAGCAAAGAGCACCTGGTGGATGTCGCTAATGCCTCGTTTGTAATGCTCGTCTAGGAACCTTGACAGCTAGTGACAAAGTCACGGATGGTCACGGAGGTTGTCTCGTTTCCGGCCACGACGAGAGAAGGGGAAAGGAGGAACTCCCTCTTCCCGAGAATCCCTTTTGTGTGTCGCAGAAGTCGCTATTGTCCCCCTACAAGATTATAGAAGATTAACCCGTCACTCAAAATTTGTACAAAAGCAGCCGCTTCGGTGGCTGGAACGACTAGGCCATCCTCTCGACGTCAGCCTCGCCGTAGCTTTGCTCGTCTTGAGACGACCTACGTCACGATTGCATTGGATGTCACGTGCTCTAAGCTGGGCCTTCTCCAAGCGCTTGCCAGAGTGGGGCGTTTATAACGAAAAATACAGCCACCAGGATCAAAATACAAACGTGCGATTGCCATTTACGGATATTGTGGATCATATTCAACCTATTTTTAACACGACGGGAATATTTCAAATTTCGTTGAAGTATCCCCTTAAAAGGTACGGAAACAAAAATTGAAATATTCAAATTTTGTTCAAAAATGAGTCAAGCATGACGGATAATGACCGTAAATGATAATCGCACGTTTGTATTTTGAACGACTGGCTCTATTTTTCGTTCCAAACGGTGCACTCGAGCAAGCGCTCGAAGAGAAGCGAACGGAGAGCGCGATGCGTCATGAGATATCCGGCGCAAACAAAAACAGAAAGAAAAGATTCCCCGCATTCGTGACGTAGGAAGGCTGGCGGGATTATGAGCTTTGCCCTTGGTGGCGTTGTCAGCGTTGTGGTGGAGTCAATAGCGTCAGTGCGTTACAACCGAGCCGTTCGAAGTGCCCGTGGGGTGACGAGCGTGTGGCTGGCCCAAGGAGCTCGTAGCTTCCACAGCACTGTCAGCTTAGGGCCGAACGGGGTGGGGAAAGCAACTTTTGTCCGAGTTTTGAGCGACTGGCTAATCTTCTAGGGGAGAATGGCTGCATCCGGCTGCACAAACAAGGGTCCGAGAAACAGGGGAGTCCACCCTTCCGTCTTCTTGGACTGTTTGGTTCAATGCGCGATTTGTGAGTTGAGCACGAAAGCTAAGAAGGAAAATGTTGAAATGCCAAAGAGCGGCGCTGCTCCGAAGGAATCTGCTACGTCACGACTACGTAGCAAGTTCCACAACGTTGCTAGATCACCTCCCAAATAGGCCCCGCATGCATCCACCAGGTGCTCATTGAATGATCGTTTATTTAGCTTTAAAATTAGTTGTCTTGTGCCTTTCAACGGAAGACTGGTGTTTTTGAGGTTAGGGTGCAACATGCGACACATTCAAGCTAGAAAATGAGCTCTGGAATTTCGTTTCCCAACCCCTTTAAAGGGGCTGTGCAACGACATTGGGTAGGAACAGTGGCGTCACAAGGGGGGGGGGGGGGGCGGACCGCCCCGGGTGACAGCGCTCAGCGGCGGTGTCACAGGGGGCCACGAGAGTGTGGGGGGGGGGGGGGGGGGGCGCGGCGGGCCGCGGCGGGAGGGGGGGGGGAGGTCACGGCGGTCTACCGCCCCGGGTGCCGCTGACCCTCGTGACGCCACTGGGTAGGAATATTTCTTACTTTTACATTAGCTTCTTGGCACAAGTGGGACCCAAGAATACTCGAACGCAACACCAGTGACCAAGAAGCGTCTTCGTCGCGGCGGAATTCAAAGGATGAAAGCGGAGCTTTTCTTTCAGTGTCTCCTTCGCGAAATTTGATGACGGAGCTGTGGGGACAATGGCAACAGTACGATCCCCGGGAATGCGTCAGTCGAGCTTTGCAATCCCAGCTGTGACGATATTCAAATGCTGCTCACACAGTGGACGCGAAGACTGCGTACGCATTCGATCTGGGCTCGTGACAATCGATGCCTCGACATGCATTCGGGTAGTGGCCCGTGTCCAAGCGCTGCAACGACGGCAATAGCCGAGCCATAACAATATCTGGAACTCAGCGCATGTCTTGTGCTTTGCCAACCCCAGCCAGCCCGTGGCTATGATCAACACTGGCGGCATATAATCGGCTCCAGATCACGTGGCCGCCTGTTCTGGCTGCGAGTTGAGGGAGTAAACGGTGCTCATTTTTCTTTAATTTTTTTTTTGCTGGAACTTCTATTGCGTGGGGTGAAAAACGAACGCGTGTTTCATAAGTCATTAACGTCAGGGATCCGTTTTAAGCGGTATTTGCGCAAAGTACAAAAATTGTTGCATCGCCCCTTTAAAGGGCCCCTGAAAAAGAAAAAAGATTTTTTTAAACAGTCTGGTTGGGACACGCGTGTCAAAAAATGAATATTACGCGAAAAAAAAATTTTTGAGCAATATTGACGGCGAGAGATTTATTTTAAAATTTTCGCGGAAATTCCAGGTCATTCAGCTCGGCTTCTCATTGGTAACGATGGTCATTCAAATCAGCTTCTCATTGGCCAAAAGAATGAGTGACAGCTTGGATGTTGGTTATACACCAACTCAACTCTCCTACGTCACGCCGCGGTGGTGGCGCGTCGGGCGCACTTCCGGTCTGGGGCGGTGGGCAGAAGTCGCCGTGCGAGACATGCATTCCTGTGTTCTTTTAGAAGAAATCAGACAAAAAACCTGCCTTCTCGTCAAAATGCTGCGACGGGGCTGTACCAAGAGAGTCCGGAAAGGTTTGGAGATCAGTTTTCATGTGTTTCTGCCCCCTCCGTTCGTCCGCGAACGTGGATAATAGCCATGAAAAGGGCAAACCAGACGCTGTCGAACTACGATTGCTTGTGCGGACAACACTTTGTGGTCGCCAGATGTATTTGTTTAGTTCCAACATGAACGAGAGAAAACCGCCAAGTTGTCCGGACCACCCACGGGTTCAGTGTGTCTTCAAATTCACACGGCCGCCTGATCGTTCGAACTTTCGTCTGCTCTTTCAAACTTGTCTGCTTTTTGTCGTCTGCTCGTTCAAACAAAAGCGGCCCATAGACCAAACTTTGACCCGGTGATTGCAATAAGAAGTAATTGCAGGCCTCAAAAGACTTAAGTAGGCTCGGTGGAAACAGTAGATACAAGATGTTGATCATTGGTACCAGTGGCCATCACCGACTTGTTACGCTTGATCTGTTCCCGCTTCCGATTTGCAGTATCGACGTCGATCATCGCCGCTACCTTCTACACTTTTGCAGCACGAGCGACGTCGCGACCGAAAATAGCTAGAAGAATCTCATGATGGTTTTGGCATCCATTCTGCGGCGTTCATGCGAATGAATCGCCGCACGTCAAATTATTTACGCAAAGTTTAGCAGCGTAACGAGCCTTGGTAATTTCGCTCAAGCGATTAAAGTGGTAAGACATTGTTATGAGGACGTAGAATCGACAATTCCAATGCCAAAAAGAGTATGCAGACTCACACAGACGCCGACAACGCGACATTCCAATGGTTTGTTGACGCGGGACGCGGTGCTTCTTGCCCGCACTCCATTGCGGATGCGTTCGAACTGTCGTCTGCTCTTTCAAACTTGTCTGCTTTTTGTCGTCAGTTCGTTCAAACGACAGCGGCCCGTAAACCAAACATTGACCCGGTAATTGCGATAAGAACTAAGTGCAGGCCTCAAAACACTTTTGAAGGATGGTTAGGGTAAGTAGGCTAAGTGTAAACAATAGATACAAGGATATGTTGGTCATTGTTATCAGTGCCATCACCGACTTGTAATGCCCGATTCTACTCGCGGTTTTCAGTATCGACGTCCACCATCTCAGCTACGGTCCACACTTTTGCAGCCAGAGCGACGTCGTGACTGAAAATAGCGAATAGAATCTCATCGTTGGAGTCAGGCCTTAGCGCCCATTCTGCGGCGTCCACGTGAAATTAATCGCCGCACGTCACATTATTCACGCAAAGTTTGGCCCGTTAATTTTGCTGAAGCCGCTCAAGTAGCCAGACATTGTTAGGAGGACGTAAAATCAACAATTCCAACGCGAAAAAGAGCACGGGGACTCCCACCGACGCCGACAACAACGAAATTCAATGGTTTGTTTACGGGCGACGGCGGACTTCTTGCCCACCGTCCACCGCGCATGCGCGGCGCCGGTGGCGTCCGCTAGGGGCGCTCCGGTTTGTTTGTAAACATGAGTTGGTGTATAAAATCTTCGTGATCTCTTGGAATCGCCTTTTGAATTACATATTTTTAGCTTTAAGAAACAATCCATCGAATGAACGTCGTAATTGCTTACAAACGTTTAACAAAATCGTTACTTCCGTTCGGATAAAACAACAAACAAAAGCTTCGCCATTTTGTTTTTCTGTCATGGTCGCGGTCTTGCAACGCGTCTCGCGTCCTCGGGTGGTTTTATAGTTTTATCGCGTTTGTATGTGAAGACCTGAAGAGGCGCGGGCTTGTTGCTTGTGTTAGTTAGTCATGGCCGATTCACATGACGGACTGATCCGCGGAGGGTGACGTCATGTCTGCGGTTCGTCTGTCTCCCAGTGGCGTAACTAGATATGACGGCGCCCAAGGCAAATGAAATTTCGCGCCCCTCATAACCCATGGCAAATGAAATTTCGCGCCCCTCGGGTAGCCCCGCTGCCGTTTTTTTCCATAGGGCACATGTTGGGTGGACTCGGCTCGGCGCCCCCTCCCAAGTGGCGCCCGGGGCACTTGTACCCCCTGCCCCTAGTTACGCCACTGCTGTCTCCCAAGCGCATCCACACGAGAGGAGACGGACGAGCAGACGACAGCGAGGACGGACCGAACCTGGTCGCCACCCCACAGTGCCGCGAAACTCCAACATCGCACCGTGGTACCGTTGTTCAAGAGAGAAATCGGCGTTTGCTACCGCGATAAAGAATCGTACGCCGCTGTCACCTACAGATCGAGACAAAACACCGTGATAGACTTCGCGCCACTAGCTTTACTAACCCAAAGCACGAGAAGAACGGTTTAATATTTTGTTGGCTGTGGTAACTGCAAAAAAGAACTTAGTGCGCAGTCGGGCTGATGGACATTTACCATGCTGCGTTTTAACCCGAGACGGGTGCAGGTGGAGGAAAATTGTTTTTCCGCCTTCTGCCCCAGTCTCAGGTTAAAAAACATAATGGAAAAAATAACTATTCGAGGAAATTTATCAACACACGCCACAAAATGCGTCTCTGCTAACACATTTGATATCCTGTCTTGTCTGAAAGCATATCATACAGCTGCAAACTGTATTGCGACAATTAAGCTTACGTAATTTTCACTACAAGTGACATTGTCTGATTTGAAAACGTAAAATCGACTGCAACATGACTCAATGCATTAAAAGGATAAAAGAAGCAGTAAATCCTTTACGGCTTCTCGTTTTCTTACGATTCCTATTTTTACCAACATGCTCCTTCACAAATTTCGAATCTTACGTTGTTGTTTTGAACGTTGTGAGTTGCAGTCTTCTTGCCTTGTGTAATCGTCTTCACAAAAAAAAAAAAAGCTTCACACAGCAATTTTTTTGCATTGACGCAGCACGATTTGAAAATAATTAAAATAATTAATTTTCAACTTTTGGTGAGCAATTGTCCCTTGCAATATTTAGCCACCAAGGAAGAGAGGCACAACGACGCATGCGCGTCAGATCTCCTGCAAAAACGACGGTCTCTTCCACAATGCTCGGATAGAAAAAGTTGTACCATCGCGATTCACACGTTCACCAGCGATCTCCGCGCTTTCCCTGTGCCCCGTTGTTCGGCAGCGCCATAAGCTGCGTAGTGAGTTTTACGACACTGTGAAATGCAGGACATTTTGAAGATTTTGATATTTCTTGCGGGACGCGGGCCACGAGCCCTCAATCTGAGACAGTCCCGCGAGTCGCGGGACGGGTGGTCACCCTATGTATAATGCGCGTGTTGACGTTGCAGCCTGCTATTATATTTACGCACATAGTCAATGCTATGAAGCACACAGAGTGAATCAGCTTGACCAAACACCAAAAGGTTGCTAATATATGCCAAATCAAACCAGACAACAAGAACGAAGCATGGAGTTATGGAACGAAGAACGCGTACTGGATTATACTCTCTTTCACCTTATGATGTACCGCAGGAAATGCTACTAGCGCGAGCTCCTTGCCGTCGGGCACATCTCGGAAGCACAATCTCTCGTGCGTTAAGAGTAGCTCCCAACGCTATGAGCTCGCGCTTCTAGCCTTGTCTGCGGTACAACATAAGGTGAAACGGAGTATAGTAACAAACTTTGCATGAATAATCAAAATAAAGCAGTGACTAAGTGTTTTTTTGTTGTTGTTGTTCTTTCTTTTAATTGTTCTTTTTGCTTTGAATTGATAGCTTGTATTGACATATCATGCTGTGCAACGTACATACATAGACCTGGGCCTCAATTTTTGTTAACTTGAACATCGCTCAGTAATAAAAAAAAATCTATTAACTAAATAAGTGACACTTCTATAACGTGAACAAAGCTACATAGTACCCGTTGCGAAAAAAGAAACTACGCTAATTTCAATTATACCATGGCGAAGAGAAAAATATCACGTACGTTTTCCCGTAGGAATACACAGGACTGGAAAAGTAGACTGGTTGCTGTCTGCTTCAATTTGTAACCGGAAGTCACCTAGACACTAGCGCCAGCTGAGCCTCTAGCGTTTATTGTAATAACTCTATGGGTTAGTCTACAGCGGCGTAGCCAGGAGGGTGGGGTTCAAGGGTCAAAACATTCTCCGAAATTTTATGGTTTTCCTCTTTCCCCCGTTTCCGATTTTAGTTTTTCTTCTTCTTTTTTTTTTTGTGCTTTGCCGTTTTGTCAAGTCATTAAATATTCAATGTGTTTCTCTTTCTGTTCGACAACCCACAACGGCGAAGGGCCGGGCCCGCAACATTCCAAAGCAAAATGAAGATGATGACACTCTCTGTGGACTGCGTGAAAAACACAAGTCAGGCTCCGGTTCTCTGAAGAGCTCCTGCCAAACTCGGCCGTGAGCCTTTCTTCAGGCTAGCAGGTGCGAAGGAATCAGCTCCGACATCACAAAGGCCGCGAAACCCTGACCTCGAAAGACTCGGGCCTCGCTCTCGGAGAATGCAGGCGGCTTGTCTAAAGTCACCCTACCCTTTGAGTCTCAAGGACTCGACGACAATTTCTGGGCAGCGAAACAAAATTCCAAAATAGCGATACTCTGACTTTGCAAACGGAGCTTCTGGTCCCAGCTTAATTAAAGGCCCGTTCACACACTTGTAACTGAGTAGAACCGACAGAGACAAGACCTGCTTTTAAGCCGCTTACGACGGTGTAGGACCGAATGCGCTGCTGTGGAGCTGATCCTACGCCGTCGCAAGAGGTTTAGAAACCGGTCCTGTCTCGGTTGGTCCTACTCGGTTGCAAGTGTGGGGTTGTGCTTCTGAACATTCACCGGATCATCAGAATTAGCCCCAAAAAAATCCTCGCTTTTTTTTTTTTCCGACCGACGGCGGCTTTATTAAATGTTTAGAATCCACAAAATGATAGAAACTGGTTCCTTTCTCTGCCACTTTCTCGTAAAACGACAACGAAGTACGGAAAGAACCCAAAATATGACCATAGCACGATAATTTCTGAAAAATGTGATCCGCGCAGGAACAATGAGCCTGACGCTTCACTCTGCTCATTGCCCCATTGCGCATTGCAGTTTATATGTTTAATCATGTTCTAAACTTCGCTATTCCCTGGCACTCTTCATCGTAGTTTCCGACCATTGGACACCCGAGTGTTCCGCAAAGAAGTGCACGCACCGGAATATTTTGTGAGCCTGTCTGGGCTTTTTTGTTCAAAGACCATTACTATATTTTTATTTTATGATCGCGAGTTTTCGTTGTCCACCAGTAAAATTCCTCTTTTTAAAGATTGGACAAACAAGATACGTAAAAAAAGGTTGAATTTTGTCTTCCAAGTAACAGGAAAATAGTAACTAAAATTGTGTTTGTGCAATATCTTTTACTCTCTCTTGTCCCTTTTTTTCTTGTCGTTCGAACAATATGAGCAAAAAAACAAAAAACACTTCCGTAAAAATTTTATTGGCTACGCCACTGAAGTTAGAAGACATAGAGAGGGCATGACGTCAGTTCCGTAGCTCCCGCAAGCATATCCTCTTGACGCTCGCCCCTTTCTCACGCTTTCTCACTCCTCCGCGCCAAACCAAAACAAACCTCCTCAAAGGACCCCTATCCCGTAATGCTCGCGGTCTTTGATGGTTATACAGCAAATCACGCTGCTTGTAAGCTCCTTGAACGCGCCAAACCAAAACAAACCTCCTCAAAGGACCCTATCCCGTGATGCTCGCAGTCTTTGATGGTTATACAGCCAATCATGCTGCTTCTAACCTCCTTGAACGCGCCAAAACAAAACAAACCTCCTCGCATGAGAAGACCCTTCCCATGATGCTCACGGTTGTTGGTGGTTTACAGCACAGTGGAGTAGCATACAGTGATCCAACTCAAGGCCACTTCTGGCAATCGGGTGCTGACAGCGCCTCGAGAACAGTATGAAGAACTAACCAGGTTTTTTTAAATATTTATTTATTTGAACTGTCACAATAAAACAAAATTAACTACAACTAAGTATTATTTTTAGAAAATATAATAAACCAGCTTATTATCCTAGGCAGGTAGTAAAATGTAAAACCTAAATTCGTTAGCGTCCGTTGACCTAGGTGAATTAGAGCAGGCGACACGCCCGGGCACCGAGGTTCGAGGTTATTTAAACTATTAAAATACGAGTAACGGTTATTTTTCTGCTTGTAAAGACAGCATTCATAATCAAGCGTCGGTACAGTTTACGGAGAAGTTGGTAAGACTGAGATTTCAGCGTTTCTGTTTTTTCACGAGTACTACGCTCCACTGTAGTCGTAACTCACGCGTTGGTAAAGTTTCTGGCAGAAAAACTAAAACAGAGAGGACTCGTCCTCCTTCTGTTTTACTCTTTCGGCTAACAGTATTACGCTTAATTTCACATCGGTGCGAGTGTATACAGAAGTTCCAAGAGCGAGCTACATGCTGTCAGCGTCCCTAGCGTTCTTACCAAGTACGCATACTCGTGAAGCAAGCATCGTTGAAAGCAACATATCCGCGTGCTTGTAGCTTCGGCTTCGATCACACATAAAAGTGTAGACAAGAGCTACCAAATGACAGCATATTCATGTATTCTGCCTTGCCTCTTCGAAAAAGTACATTTAATTCCACGTCAGAGAGGAAGTTGTGCCCACTGCTTCAGTGGATTAAAATAAACAATGAAATTATTCCATAGTTCTACATGCCATGTCTGCGATATTGGTTGTGCTTTTCGTTGCCCCGTTGCCGGGTTATCCCTGCTGAGGTGCCGGTTTCGGTTGTACGTTGAAATATTCCCAGTGCATGCCAGATGCCCGATCGTTGGTTCGGCAAGTAAAGCCCCCAAATTTGTGTGTGCTTCAGCACTTAGATCATCTTGCTATCACTATGCCTTAAAGTCAAAATTGTCTTAGCTTGAATAAATTTCGAACAATTCAGGAAGCACTCAAGCAACAGCTGCGGGTTTGAGCAAGTATAGTGGGTGTAAGGACAGAACGAGCGGGTTGGTAGGGAGAATTAAACTTGAGGAAGAAAACGAGAAGGGTACATGTGTATATGTCCGTCCCTTCTCGTTTCCTTCCTCAAGTTTAATTATAGTGGATGCTCGACCGAAATGTTCCCGACAGAAATAAAGTAATTTGTGTTTGTAAATAAAATGTAGCTGATAATGTAGTTTTGATAGCTTGCGCGGATAATGTTTTCTAGATTCCGTGCGTAATCCTGTTCCCACGAGCTTGTTGAAGTGCGATCTACTCGCGGCGACCTTGCCAAGCAAGGGTGGCTCGATCGACGCTTTGATATTTAGATAATTTGTCTAAACAACATGATTGGTTTAACAAAGTAACTGCAGGAGCTTGACGGAACTGGCGTCGTTCAACGTTGGACGCAACGGTTGGGAAACCGAGAAACCCCAAACCCACACGGCCTTGCCAGAATGACGGGGTAGAAGACGAGGGGCTCGAAGTGGTCAAACGTTTGGTCGACCCTCTTGCCTATACGCGTTTGGGTTTGGGTAGGTTTGGTACGCTGAGGCCGTACCAGCTCAGCATGGGATGATGTCGTCTTCTGGGTCCCAAAACTTTTCAAACCCAGGAGCCGATAGTTGCGGAGCGCGCCGATTGGACGCTGGGGACAAAAGCACGAAGTCATCGTCGGGATAGTCTAATCGGTGCGCTCCGTGAACTCCGGCTGTCACACGCTCAGCTGAACCATGATGCGGGAAGAACATCGCCTGGATCTTGTTAGAAATGGGTTGCATCTTCGGTATTTCATCCCGAAAGAGGATGTGTTTCGGGATACAGCCGGCAAAGGCTGTGGTTGAACATGTGACGATGTCGTATTTTGGGAGTAGGAAGTGTTGCAATTGTTCACACAAAGAAGCCCCAAACAAAACAGAAAAATAAAAAGCCGTTTACAACTCCCTGTAACGCCGAATTGGAGCGCAGCTCTTGAGGAGGACGAGGGAAAGGTACTGAGGGGAGGCCCTCCTTTCTCCTCCTCCCCTCATGGGGGTCACGTGACCTCGGGGGGGGGGTCAGGTGACCTGGGGGTCACGTGATCTCGGGGAGGGGGAACGTGACCTGTGGGGTCACGTGACCTGGGAAAAATTACCGGAGAAAATTTTCCGCTAGATTTAGCGGGGAAATTTACCCATCATGCACCGCGCTGTTACGCCGACGGCGACGGCGACGCCGCACAAGCCGGAAACGGCCGCCTAAGAGCTGCGCTCTAAAACACAACCTTTAGGTGACATTCACACTACGTCACTCGCTAGGTTCGCTGGCATCGGCCACCACGGTCGCCATCTTCGAGATCTCTTTCTACCGCACGTAGGTGTCGGCCGGGCCTTTTAGCGTGGTTTAGCAGCATTTTACAACTTTAAAGAGTCTCTTCGACCAAAACTAGGCGTTATTCTTGTACTTTGGTGCTTTTGAAGCGCCGTAGGAATATTTTTGATGTGTTTTAGTTCGTTTTTGTCGCTATCGGACTCGTTCACCGCGGCCGCGTTGCTCCCTCGGTTCCATGCAGCGCTCCGTGTCGCGCGCCGTGCCCACGGCAGTAGCTCTTGCGAGAACTGATTTTTCTACTTTGGTGCTCTTGTAGCACGGTGTGATTACACTTTGTTTTGTTTTGCTAGTTTCTTTATTGTTTTTCTCTAGCGGATTTTCTGCACTACGGCCGTGTAACCGTGTTGCTCCATCACCTCTGTGTCGTACGTCGTGCCTTCGGCGTTCGTTCCTGTGCAAAAACATACCGTGCGGCTCACCGAGTGCGCAGCTTATGAAAAATACGGCGCATTTGTTATTAGCCCAAGCAGTTTATAAACTGCATGTAAGCGATTTGGCGAGCGACAAGACAAGCGACGGCGACCCGCCTCGCTGCCGCTCGGTCCCTCGCGCGACGAGGCAAACCGCATGAAAGCGACGGGTCCAAACAACGACCAAGGTGATTAGCACTAGGTTTTCTAGAAATAGCAAAACCGAGCTACGCGACGAGCGACAGTGAAGGGTGAACCGCATATGTAAGCGATTTAGCGAGCAACGGCGACAGCGACGGAAGTCGGCGACGAGCGACGGAGATTTCTCACGGTCGCTCGTCGCGACGCTCGGTTTTTGGGTTTCTAGAAAACGTCGCTTATCGCCTTGGTCGCTTACTCCCGTCGCTTTCATGCGGTTTGCCTCGTCGCGCGAGTGACCGAACGACAGCGAAGCGGGTCGTCGTCGCTTGTCTCGTCGCTGTCACCGTCGCTCGTCTCGTCCCGTCGCTCGCTAAATTGCATGCGGTTCAACCTTCACACGGTACTCGGCGGCAACAAGGAAACTAAAACGGTCCGCCGCCGAGATAAACTATTTTTCTCTCTTCTGTTCAACGAAGCTTCTTCAAAGATATGAAATTAGCACACACTACCAACGGACGACCGCGTACGCGCGTACCCAAGCCTGTCATACCGCGACCTCGAAGATGGCGGATCGACGGTGGCGCTCCCTGGCAGAATCGAACCTGCAGGCTGAGTGAATACCACCTATTGCACGAGCTGCGTGAGATGGCGCGTTGGAGGCAGTCACACGCTCGGCTGTTCCGTGACGCGGGGAAGATGTCATCTGGATCTTGTTAGCAATGGGTTGCAGTCGCGGTATTTCATCCCGAAGAGGATGAAAGTTTCGGGATACAGCTGGCAAAGGCTGTGGGAAACGCTGTTACCTTCGACTAACCGGGGTCAGGCTGACCGTTGCTCCGCTGTGCATTGCGGAGTTCGATTACGTCTAGCTCGGTCCCGGTGGCATGCATCATGAGAGGTCGCTATTGTTGGTACGCAGCGTAGGCGAAGTATTCACGTGGGCGTCAAGCCCAAACTCAACTCTTTATTTCCAAGTTGTTCTGCCCCGTTTCCGGTGTTAGAGGCGGGGTTTGAGCCGCACGTCTAGAGGCTTCCTTGCCCTCGACGACGTCCATTCCCCGATGCGAAGAATCCAACGGTTAAGTGGAGGTGGGAGACTTGGTAACGTAACGAACGGTTTAATTACATGGTTGCAATACAGTCGTCAAAATCAGAGAGAACGGAGCAGCGTCTCGCTCCGTCTTATATGGATCCGTTCTTCCCTCACTCCCCACCAGGGCAGCAAAACTGCCGCCAATGAAGATGTAGAAAAATTTCGCACGCGGTTACGCCACGCCTCTCTGCCTTTTCTGAGTGCACCAAAACACACAAACACACGTCCCGTTGACGTCACGGACGCGTCGACGCTCGTTTCCGCACACGCACATGCCCAGAAAGTCGGGTGAGTTTATCGTGACTGTCCCTTTTGTTCAGGGGAATCCGCTTATTTCCCCACCGGGGAGAAGCGTTGAGCTGTTCTCATTTCCGCTGCGTCGAAGCTCGGAAACCATACCTCGTGGGCTGGCCGGAAAGTAGGTCACGCCTTATCTGCTTCGAATGGAGCCGTCCCTGTCTCCGAAGACCACCTTGGAGCCTGACAACAAAGCAGCTCGTCCAGTCACTCTTCGCCCGCGCCCAGGGGTGGCACTGGCTGGAGGCGAAGATGTTTTCTCTCCTTTGTGGATGACCGGGTCGTTTAGAGCTCTCCTTGAAATCTCCAAACCCGGGCCTCACCTCGGCCTCACGCCCTCTCCCCGTCTTCGCCTCCATTCCTCAGTCACCGCGGGAGAAAGGGAGACAGATCCGGTTAGGACCATTGGCTATGCCAGGTCCGTCGGGCCGCCCCTCGTGTGAGTGGCGTGATCGTGCCGAAGGGGCCCTACCAGCCCTACGTCGATGAGCCCTCGCGCGTTCCATGCACGAGGGCTCATTCCGCCTCGTGAGGCTGAGCACGGCCGCCACATCACCCTCTCCCGAGCGCGGGAGAGGGTGATGTAGCGGCCGTGCTCAGCCTCACGAGAGCGGAATGAGCCCTCGTGCATGGAAGCGCGCGCACCGGCTAGCTGTGACAGCGCTGTAAAGCGCGTCCTATGGTAAAGATATAAACAACCGTTTAGAGTGCGTTGAATGAATACGTTTTCTTGTCTGTGGAAGGGACGCCCTTCCCATATGACCTCGTATTTTTACTGGGCCTGCATGCTATTTGGAGATGTAGGATGGCAGTTCGTCATGCGGATCTGGATGCCCGTCCCGTACGGCATTATTTCATTGAAAATGTAAACTTGATAGCAGCTGTGTACGACAAAGTATGTCCGGAACTGGAGTGGTTGCCTGCCTTTTTGAAGCTGTCGTTGATCAGAGAATTTTAACGATTCTCACCGCCTCTCCAAACCTTACAGGCGACGTTTTATCGTCGCCTTCACTAACGTTGTCAATATATTATTGTACATGTTCAAGTGAAATGTATCGTGAATTGTAAATCTTTGTTCACTGTCAAAATCTTGCAATAAAGAAAAAAAAAAAAACTGCCTTCATAGCTCTGTGGTTAGCGCGTCTGCCTGCTGATCAAAGGGTCAACGGTTCGAATCCCAGCCGGCGCCGGTCTTTTTTATTTATTTATCGACCCGCGGCGTAAGAGGTTAGATAGCCAGATAGATAGATAGATACATAGACGAAAAGTGCGTGAAGTATCCAAAGAATGCTATTCGCATTAAAATGCTATTCTGCATTAATATTCGCATTATAAAGACAAAACTAAAGCATAAAAAGTAGTTAGTTCACCATACTTAGTGAGAAGGCGCTTTTATGGGTTCAGAAATTGACTGAAGGGCTATCGCTTTTTACAGCGAAGCTGTTATGCGCTAGGATCTGGGAAAAAATCCGTCCGCGGATGTTGACAGAAAACTCCCCATTGGTCGTGGCAAGTATGAATAAATAAAAATTAAAAAGGGGAAGGCAACCAGCGTGATCGAGTCAGCCTTCCTGGCATTATTAGATAGTGAGGTCCTGATCTCATGTTATCATCTCTAGGCATCGTCCTCGAGGTCGTCCTAGAAGTCGTCCTTGAGGTCTTAGAAGTCGTCCACGACTTCTAGGACTACCGTCATTTACAGTTGGTACAGAGCGCGACACTGTTAGCGCGAACAAGCGACAGCCGGTTTTTCCAGCTTTTCTCTTTGAAACCAAGGGATGTCATCCAAGTAATTATTGCTACGGAAAGAGCCCATTTAGTTCTATAATGTAAGCGATAAAATTTCGTGCTCGCTAATACTATTCAGAAGTAAAACGCGAAAATGCGCCGATGTCGTGTTCGCGCTAACAGTGTCGCGATACGTACATATCCACGGATTTCCACCGCAGATATGTACCAACTGGCCCTTATAAGTACCTTGTTGAAGTGGAAGGGATCTACAATTTTTTTAAAGTCATTTTATGGATAACAATTTTGATATACTCACATAAAATAGTATAGTTTTGGTTATTCTTTGTATTTTTATTGACACGCTGTCCAAGATCACGCGTTCAGCGATTACCATAGGTTTAATCTACAGTAGGTTTACGAGTCCGAGCATGCATGGCGTTCGGTTCTGATCGTCGTTGTTGGAAACTCGGCGATTATCGACGATCGTCGGAATGTTCTTGGTGAACGGAGCAAGGCTCTTGATATGTGCCCTGTTGGACACTCACGCAAAGCATGATCGTGATGAATTTGCTCGTGTACGTCGACTGGTGATCGTGTTGGTGCGCATTGCAACTATATATAGATGTTTCCAAATCAGAGCGGAAGAAGCGTGTGACTTAAAGACACCGCGATTGGCATAAAATATGTAGTTCGGTTTTACACTTGGCGTATTTGTTGACGACTTAGCTGGGTTTGAGAGCACGAGGCGCGACCATCTCGTGCTCGCGCCTGATGTATTTTTGTAAGTAACAATTAAATCCGTCTCTATCACCCGAACGTGCCAAGTGCTTTTTTTTTCTTCACCTGTGGGTAGGGTTCCGAAATAGAAGCCAACGTATGAATTGTCACTGGAGGAGTCCGGCTCTACGCTTCCTTCAAAGGCCCTTGTCATCTGCTTTCAAGTGCACAGGGTCACAGGGTCCGCACACTCGGATCCTTTTCGATGGGGGGCCGTCATAGCTGCGACGGTGACCGAGGAACGAAACCCGTCGCTTTCTCAGTTCGGTGAGCGCCGGGGGATCACTAATTGTTTCACGTTACTGCGAAAATTCAGGATCTAATTCACGAGGGAATTAGCGGTCAAACGAAATTTCTTCGGGAGAACGACGAGAGCGATGTTTGCGGCCGCTCACAACGCAAAGCCCGATCACGGCCAGTGGCGTAACTCAGGGGGGGGGGGGGGCAGGGGGCACAAGTGCCCCGGGCGCCACTTGGAAGGGGGCGCCAAGCCGAGTCCACCCAACATGTGCCCTATGGGAAAAAATGGCATCGGGGCTACGCGAGGGGCGCGAAATTTCATTTGCCATGGGCCATGAGGGGCGCGAAATTCCATTTGCCATGGGCGCCGTCATACCTAGTTACGCCACTGATCATGGCGACGCCACACACTTTCGTTTCGCCGCCGTGAATGCTCCGTGCGTCTGCACGTGACCGTGTGACCGTACACCCGGTACGCCGCGTACATCGTTCGGAACAAACGAAATGCTATCCAGCGAAAAGAAAAAAAAAGAATTGGCTTTGGTACACGCGATTTGCGCCAGTCGGGTCCTTTCAGTGGTTGCAAAATGTTGATGTTTGCATTCTCCTCTTTACGTTTCTTTGTAACTATATACTTCGTCTCACCCTACAATGAACTAAAGGCAAAAGCTACAGACTGCCAGATCTAATCACGAGCCACTTAGAAGTTGTGAGGTACTTCGCTTCGATGCACGTATCCGTGCCCGCGTGTCGGATAACTGGGGACGGGTGGACCGTAATTCGAATCGAAGAGCACTGGAGCGACTCAGCAATTTTACATCGCAAAGAAAGCCACGACATATAGGCTCTTTGCAGCGTCAAGGCTATAGAAATGAAGCGGCGCTTTTCATACTATATCGGGGAACGTGATTGGACCTGGCGGCCCGTGGCTTTGGTCTTTAGTCCATCGTAGGATGACACAAAGTACAGTGTGTTGCAAGTTAAGAAGGCAGGGCGAGGGAAAGGAAAATGGGAGAGGAGAAAGCGGACGCAACTGTTGACGCAACCAAATACTTTACTTTGACGCAACTCTGGTGAAGGGAGAGGGCTTCCTCCTCCCCTCGCCAGCGTTGCGTCCATTTCAACCTCTCCCACCTTTCTTTCCCTCGCCCTACCTTGTTGAGTTGAATGACTTCATGCCCTCTCCATATCTTCTAATCTCCTTGGGACCAGAGAAGGCCGCCGCGACTTGCGCGTTTTCGAATGTGTGCGCGGATACCCTAGGAAACAAAAGCGGAAACGGGCGCCTAACCCCGAATTCATAGATCTGGCTTCATCTGAAGCCGAACTTCGACGAGCTGCTCTCTAAAAATCCTTTATGCAGCGCCGCGAAGTCATAGCGTGACGAAACGCTGCGACCGTGGCTATGTACTACATGGTGCGCGCTCGCACATTCTTCTGTGGGCAGGTCAAACTTACAATAGGTCGTGGTTTACACAACTCAATTTTCTTACGTTACGCTTTAAATCATCGAAACATCTCGTCGTCCTCGGAATGTCGCGTGCCAGCCCATCTTCTTCGAACTGGTAGCCACACTTAATTACGAGGCACAGATGTGAGATGTCCCGGTGACTTGTACGCTAAGCTTTCGTAACGTAACGTAGCATAACGTAAAAGGCGCGGCCCCAACGCACAGTTGCGTTTGAGTGCGTTTGACTGCGTTCCGCCGAGAAACGAAAGCGAGTTACCGGCACATCTGTGCTTCGTATGAAGCGTGGAATATAATTCGAGGAATAGCTTGGCATAGCTTGGCATGCGACATAAGAAGCAGGGATGTCCTGGTTTCTCGGTCGCAACGCAGAGTCACTGCATTTGTTTCTTTTCTGGTCTAAAATACTGAACTAAAACTGCTTTCATAAATAATTGAAACGGTTCCCGCCACTTATATTTTGTATTTGGACTAAAAAGAAGCTTTTAGCGGCTCTGACCAGTAGTAAGCCCAGGACCAAAGACTTCACATATCGCGCGCTTTCGGCACCGCGGGTCGCCCCGTAGGTGGAGGTGGTTTCCGCGTCGTCCAGATAAAATATGACGCACTGTCATTTAGTAACTCTCTCCCTGCCCGCTGGCTTGCCCGAACCCCAAGAGACGTGGAAACCGCAAAAAAGGTACACGCTTAAATATGATTGCAGGGTCCCTTGAAGACCCCAGGCTAGCGGTTGTACTGCACTGGCTAAATTTATCATCTACAGCAGGGAGACAAGTCGTCCGTTGAGGCAGACTAAGTTGTAGGCTTTATAAACACCCACCCCCCAATTCTTTTTAATGCGAACGCATTAACTGTCCCATATGGAGCGAGCCGACGTCATCAGCAGCGCCAAGCGGCAGATAAATTCCTGAAGCCGCGATCTGAGGCAACCCAGCTTTGAAACCGCGCAAAGAGACACGCAAAACGGCAATGATATGAACGCGACGCGCGTCAGTTTCAATTAGCGCCACCCCATGGCGCTGCGTGCCGCGCCGGAGCAGAAACGGCCGAGGCGCCGAGAGGATCACATGCGGCCGCGGCGCCGAGAGCGGCCTTGGTGCTGAGGGGATCAAGCTGGTCGCGGCGCGAAGAATGGCATTCGTGCTTTCGCATTCACAACTCATAAGAAGTGCGTTAGGTGTACCTCGAGCCTTTCTTACGTTGAAGTATTCTTTCAGCCACTTGAGAACACAGACGATATGTCTCAGTAGAAATCGGCACGAGGGAGCCGTAACAATCGCAGCACGTACACGATTCTAATTTCTTGCAAAAGCTGAACGTCGTACACAATAAAATCAGAAGTTGAACACATTTAAGTTTGCTGTGTATGAGGACATATTCTTTTATGTTACAACACTGCGCTACGAGTTGTTTGTTATTTACACTATTATATACTGTATTTACTATTTCGACTACTAAGAAACCTACAGCCGTTACCTGAATATAAAAACCACAGTGAAAGTGACTGAATATCTATTTCTGGGCTTGCTAAAACCAGGCAAACAAAGTATTTGGTGATGAACATCATTAATCATATTTTGCTCTACATCCTATCTCAAGAAATATGTGCAGCATTGGGATGTAGGGGCGCAGTATCTGGCTTCAGGAAGGGATCCTTGCATTAGCATTGATGTAAACAAGGCACGGTTTTAAACTGCCACATACAGTGCTCATCAAACTTATACAGAACACACGAATTGTGTGTTTTCTAATGGCAACACTATCCTGGAGGAAGTTTAACAATGGCTTATTCACGTAGCAGTTCCGGATGTCCTGTTGAGTGCCAAGTCACAGAACCTTCACTCGGCTACCACCAGGACAGCTCTGCCATGAGAAAAAAACACAGTTTGTGTGTTTCCTATAAACTTGGTGAGCACTGAGCACCTGTTGGCAGTTACACATTCCTAATGGGCAATGCCCATCATGCTCGTGATGAAAAAGATGGGTCAGTGAGAATTTGCAGACACTGTGCTGTTGAGCTCTGATAGAAGACGGCAAAAAGGAGGAAGATAGGCATGGTTAAGACAGGAAGCTACCAGAGAGGCTCTGTGCCATTAACGACTATCAACACAGACACCTTGAAGTTGTACTAAATCCTGTCTGTAACATCAAACAGTATCCTCTTCCAAAAATCCAGGCCGGTGCTTCGCCGCACTTGAATATTCATCTCGTGTAGTCCACCGGTATAGAAAGTGGTCGGAACAGGCGTGACCCACGCGTTCGGCGATGTCGCCCGGATCATCGCGGCTAATGGCGAGAAGCCACAGGACCCTGCGATGTGGCTCGCGCGGCAGGTTATAAGACCGTATGTCGTCTGCGATACTGTACGCCTTGCAGCAGTGCCTCAGAACGCACATGGTTGGCACGACGGGCGCTGACACGCGCACACATCATGTAAATACTAAGAGCGTCAATAAAATATTATTTGTTTTTATCAGTTTCAATTTGTCGTTTGAACATTAAGTAAAGTTGAATATCTGTTCTACTTTATATGTTTCTTATGATGACGTCTTGTTGCCTCTGGTTCCCACACAGTGTCGTATAATCGTTTCAGAATCTTCAAAAATATAAATTTTTAACGTGGTTTGTAAAATCCAGGCGCAATATTTGGCCGCAAAACTTAGGAAACAACATATTTGGGTTTTAATGAATAGAAGAAAATAAGATGAGGTCGATACATTTTATTTTTATGACCCCTTTAATACTAATGTTTGTTTTTCACCACGCACTTGCACACGAAAAAAAAAATAATGCTGGAGAAGTGCAGTGTGACGAGTCCTCGGCCCCCTCCCCAAAATGGCAAGCAGCTGCGCTTCACAAAGATTATAACTAATGCAAATAAAAAAAAAATTAATTTATGAAGACAAAAAATAGAAAAAAAGAGACAGTTATGTGGGGTAAAAATAATCAGTTTAACTATTCAAAACTGACTTTGGAACACAAGAAGGAAAATAGCTCTGAAAACAATTCATAGGCACCCAGCATGAAGCTGTCTTTCTAACACGACCTCTTCTGGTCGTGATTTCTACATAATACTTAATAAGTTGGATTCCTCTGCTGAGGCATCACCGAAAGCTTAGTTACTGTAAATCGCACACGATTTCTCACCACCGTCATAAGGTGGCAATTGATGACAAACGCCACTGTGCTGTGTTGCGTCAGTGGATGGTTGGTCAAAGCCGAACTTTTTGTTTTCAGGCGGCGGATAGCGTCAATCAGTGGCAGCTCGGAGAATGAGGGTGGAAGCTCATTGTCAGGATGAAAATAAGAGCATCGTTTATCCTCCCTCGACTTACTTAATCGCTCAGATAATCTGTTTAGTTCTCTACACGTTCACAACCTCCGTTTTTCCCAACGCTTCTACTAGATCAGACTCGCTTTCCGCAAGTGAGGAGTGCTCTTCACAATAGAGTACGGTATTAAGTGCTCAGCCGTCTCCTCTTTCTCTCCACATACTCCACACACCGTATCAACATCCTGACCTTCGGCTCGGTACATTTTACTTTACAATACGCCCATCCTGACCTCAAGCAACAATGAACTTAATCTAGAAGTTCTAGCCGGAGTTAATTGTTAGGACTGTCATAAAATTTCTCAATATCCACCTTGAGTTATTTAAGTCAAATATACCTGTACCTCTCAGTTCCCTATCTGCTGTTGATGCGCGTCCCTCTTTACCGATGTCAAAAAAAAAAAAAAGTCAGATTTGAGTGCTGTAGTTTGTGTTTTCCTCTTCGTGTGTACTAATAGCTAAAAAACTCTTTGTGCCAATCGCCCTTCATTCTTTTCTCTCAGCTCACCCCAACACATGGCGACGCAGGACGATCGCCTTCGAAAGACAAACATCCCATTTCGCCATGAGCTTCCTCACTTAGACATCCTGTTCCTGCACAAAACTGCATTTCTAACTCGTCATCATAACACCCTCCCAAATCTCTCTCACCACTTACTTTATGCCTGTTAATGTGTCATTCCTCTGTTTATTTGTTGCCTTTGCCGGTCATATATTTTTTCATGCTCACTTAGGTATTTTCTACCCTTCGGTGACAGGTTAAAAATACAGTAGAAGTATCTGTAGGAGCTCCGCCCCAAGCACGAGTTCATTGTCTTCCGAGTCTCAATCCTAAAGCTTTTAACTCTAAGGAGACGAAAATCTAAATCAGGAAAAAGAAGGCGGCAAATCGGGCAACCGAAAAACCAAGCCGTCGATATGTTGCACCAGAACTTGTAAAAAGTGAAACAGGGGCCACGGTGGTACACAAACGACCGAGCATTACGAAAATGCAAACTGAAAACAAGGGCCGATGGGCAATGATGCAAAGAAAAAGATAATCGTACGTTTCGCTTATTTTCATTGTGGCCTTTTTTTTTTTTGTTCAAAGACCAAAGATTTATGCGCAACGTCGTCAATGTCATCGATATCGGAAAGATTTGTGTGTATGTATGTATGTGTGTTTGCCTGGCCCTCGCAATCGCCAAACGCAGACTTATTTTTCCGCGACTTTGTTGACCCGCTTCTTTCGATTGTTCATCTTGCGATCATCTTGGCGCCCAGAAGAGCAGAAAGTATGGGCTCCGTATAGCAGGCTCACTGGACATGCGAGCCAATCGTTCGTAACAGGGCTCATTTATTCGCGACCAGCACACTCAAAAGTTACAAGGACGAACTTCCAGTCACGCCACTGACTATAGACGGTCAGGGGTCATTAGGGATCGGATCGTGCTCCGATATGTCCGCTTGTTCAAACAGCTCGATGCACCCGTTAACAGCGCGTTTCGCACGAGTGTTCCCCTGGAGCGCTTGTGCGTTTGACGCCACATTCGGTTTAAAAAGAAGTGCCGCCAGGTCGCTGCGACAGACAGCTGCCTTCAGCGATCGGGCTTGTGGTTCAAGCAGTTGGAGCCACAGCGGCGACAAAGAGGACTATGGTCAATCTTGGAGATACGTTTCCCAACTTCACAGTCGAGACGACCCAGGGCACAATGAAACTTCACGACTTCTTCGGAGACGCGTAAGCGCGAAATATTCTTTTCTTCATCCCTCCTTTCCCGCGGTTTCTTTTTTTTTATTTTTTTTAGACCGCTTACAATTGATTGCGTCAAAGCGTTAAAGCCGCCGGAAGTTATTCACGTTGGCCCCGGACGAGGGGATATAATAAAGTAATTGTGTTGTGTTTATGTCCATACAACCGGAAGTTAGTCAGCCTCAATGAGCGGCTGGTGTCTCAGTTGTAGGTGAGAAATTTAGCCAGCGCAGTACAACTACTAGCCTGGGGTCTTTAGCGTGCACCACGCAGTAGCGGTACACGACCGCACCCCGGTACGATGCTCATCCAGATCGAAACGGGCAGGGGTGGGTATTGAACCCAGGATGCCTGGGTTCTGCAGCGCGAGCTTTCGCTCCATGTGTTCCGAGCTGGTGTGCGCAGGCCCACTATAGGCCACCGATCTCCCTAGGAATTTAATATGCTTTCCCGACCTCTTACAACATTCTGTCCCCTATGGGAAAAAGTTATTCAGCTGCTTCGCAGAACATAATTCGCTGGATATTCTTAGCTTGAGATGGCTGATCGTTTCTGGATCTGTGAAATATTATTGTTGTATATAAGAACAACAAAAATTCACTAGGACGATTGACTCCTGAGTTCTGATTGGCTACTCTTGCTGGGGACAAGGGAACATGTATAGACCCTTTTAGTTTCCACAAGGGCGGCGCCACCTTGAATCGTTGTCTCTTCCAGTATGGGCGAAAAGATTGTTTTGCCGTCGCCATGCCAATTGAAGATGTTTAGGATATAAGCGTAACCATCACACATTTTCGTTTTTCCTCCCCCCCCCTTTTTTTTTTTTTTTTTTTTTACAGCGGAGTTGTTAAAAGTGTTTTGCAAGGACTTTTTTACTGGTTTTTAATTTGTACCGAACCCGAGGGCACTGAACGTAGTAACTTAGTGAAACTTTTATTTTCTCGAATTCGCTTTATTTTAAAAGTTATAGGCAAATTAAAATTACAAAAACAAGCGAAAAATAACCTCCCTCATGACGTCCTTGGCTGCTTGAGTGGCCGTGAACTAGAGGAGGGGTAGTGAGCTAAGCGAGCGCTCACGGCTGCCGCAATCCGTGTCGACGGCGCGAGAGGGCGCCACTAAAGCCTGTTTTGGATAAACTGTATGCAGCGGGCAGCCAGAGCGGCTCTCATTGCATTTGCTGCGCGATTAAACACTAATTCGGCATGACACTTCATTGGCCACAAACGACAGCAAACACGGGGTAAAGTTCAGTTCAGAAGGCGAGCCACTTCGCGCTGCCATACCGCGAAACGGCCGAACCGCAAGACAAAGCTTCTCGCCAAAGGCCTTCGGAACGCTCAGAGCCGGTCGGATCCTCCTGTCCACACGACCGCAGCGCTGCCGCGTACATCCGGGACCTTTCCGTGTCGGCGCCTGATCCCACTACTCCTTTCTAGTGTGCGCCGCCTTTTCCACCGCTTGGTGGCGGGTATGTCGACGGGTCATTTCTTGTTTCCGTACTTTATAAACTGCATTTGTTTCTTTTCTGATCTAAAATACTGAACAAAAACTACTTTTATAAATAATTGAAACGGTTCGCGCCACTTATACTTTGTATTTCGACTAAAAAGAAGCTTTTAGTGGCTCTGACCAGTAGTAAGCCCAGGACCAAAGACGTCACATTTTGCGCGCTTTCGGTACCGCGGGTCGCCCCCGTCGGTGGAGGAGGTTTCCGCGTCGTCCGGTTAAAATATGACGCACTGATATTTAGTTACTCTCTCCGTGCCCGCTGGCTTGCCCGAACCCCAAGAGACGTGGACACCGCAAAAAAGGTTGACGCTTAAATATGATTGCAGGGCCCCTTTACGGGTTAGTTTCCCCAGGATCGTGTCCGGTACCAAACAAATGTCGACACACATGGCCGACACAACACTCTGGCTGCCGCCGTCGCTCATATAGATAACGGTAGCTGTTCAGAGTGGTGTGTTTGCCGGAAACCATTCGCGCAGCAGCGCGAATGGTTTCGCAACCGCCGCGAGGCCGCTATCGCCTAAAGTTCCACTGCGTCGAGCGTTTCAGATTCCCTCGCGAAAGAAAAGCAGATCGCTCGCCTGGAAATCCACCGCCGAGAACAGAAGCTATAGCTCCGCTGCTCTTCCTTCTTCACCAAAGTGGAAAGGCTGAAAGTTTTACTATTTACAGGTGGAAACGTTTTATTACTTTTTCGTCACCCTCACCAGATACGCCTATTAGATGGCTAGTGACGATAGTACACGAGAAAGGTCTATAAACAGATGAAGTGAGAGACAGACAACCTTAAAATGCAACTTCTCATTTCTCTTCCGCGTGGGTCGTGAGTTTCTTTATCGGTATATCTAGTGATTAAAAAACAAATTTGTGTGTGTGTATGTTTATACAGCCAAGAATTTAGTGTTCCTCAACAGGCGACTTGTCTCCCAGCTGTAAATAAAACATTTATCCAGTGCAGTACAAACCGCTAGCATGGGGTCTTTAATGTGCACCACGCAGTAGTGATACACGAACGCACGCCAGTATACGATGCTCATCCAGATCGAAACGGTCAGGGGTAGTGATTGAACCCAGAATACCCGGGTTCTGCAGTGCGAGCTTTCGCTCTACGTGCTCCGAGCTGGTTCTTACGATAGCCACAGACGGCCACCCCTATCTATAGTGATTATAAATGAACTATAAGTGTCTTTGAATTCTAGGCCAGGCTATGGGTGACCGATGTACCCGTTCCCATACTATCTCCCGATGACGTCACAATGAGATTGGTGGAGAGCAATAGACAGGCGTCGAGAACGAGACACTTAGCTGGCGATCGTCTGAATTGATTATCGTCCATCAATGACTTAACGGTTTCTGGAGAGGGAGAGTCTGTCTGGAGAGCACGTTCCTCCCACTGATAACGATAGCAGACAGATTCGGAACGGTGGACGAGTCGGTTTTAGTGCAAACACGGCGCACCGATAACAAGTATCTACTTTTTTCCGCTCCCCGCAGTATCTGCCTAAAAGCATTGATACAGATGCTGCGGGTCGATAGAGCCAATCAAGCTGTGCACTAAAACGCAACGCTGTGGCGTTCGTCGAAGTTTCTGGAGGCAGTGACAGACGGGCCTATGAGCCTACACTTATGGTTGCCTCCATTTAATTTTCCAAACTACTCTATATATCGCTAACAACCACAACGAAGTTTCTGCACGCGTGCTGTCATCGGCATGAATGACCTTGCGCTTTTTATAGCGATAGCTGTTTTGGGTTCTTCCCACCACTAAAAATGACGTCCGTGGTTGATGTTGTAGTTGGCAATGTAGGGCGTTTGTTGTCAAGGACGCCCTACATTCCTAGAATGCCCTTCGCGGACCCCCATTTGAGAACCACTGTCCTAAACGAACCTTCACGAGCTAGAATCAAACCCACTTTTGTCAGTAGTTCGAGTTTTAAAAGGAAACTGAAGTGGAATCTCTTAAGGACCGCTGACCCGGTGCTTTTATAAAATTTATTTGTAAAAAAACCGTGTTTTTTCTGTTTTTTATTTTGTCGTTGTGACCTCGAAATTTTAAGTTTTTCGGATGAATCCCAATTGACGTAAAATGTACCAACGAGTGTTTTTCTTACTTTTTCGGATTTATCCGAAAACACAGAACCGTATTTATAAGTACGGTTTCGTGTTTTCGATGTTTATTTTTTTTCTTTTTAATTCGAGGGTGTCCCCCCCCCCCCACAACAAATTCGTTTAACTTATAACTACTTTACATAAAGACACTGAGTCTCTGAAAAAAAAATACCGCCCCCCAAAAAACAAAAGAAGATATATATATATATATATATATATATATATATATATATATATATATATATATATATATATATATATATATATATATATACTGTAGGTGTATATATTCGAGTTTCAAAAAAAGAAAAAAACACCGAAAACACGGAATTATATTTATAACGTAGCTGTTGCAATTGTCGTCTAGCTATCATTCTCGTATTTCTATTTAGAGGAGTGAATATTTCTTGCACTTTTTATGCTTATTTAAGTCGTATTATTTAGAAACAATATCAACGAAGGACAAAAGAAAAAAATGTCCACGCATTGAAACACCTGTAACGTTAGGGAAAAGCAAAACAAAAATTAGAGGAAGATTCATTGGTGGATTCTTAGAAAATGCGTTCGCATGACCCTTGGGTAACGCCACACGCTTCCCTTTTGGAAACGCTAACGCTGACTCCTTCACTTTTCTGCTTTGACTTTCCCTTTGCTTCCTCTATTTTTTGCTGCCTCTTTTAGGCCTTGTTATGGAGTCAGTGTTAGCTTTTGCCAAAGCGTGGCGTGTGTGGCGTTTCCCAAGGATCATGCTAACACATTCCCTAAGAATCCACAAACGGAGCTAGGCTTCCGGAAATCTTTTTTCACCCATTTTCTGTACCCTGCTTCTCAGAGTATACGTCGACGCCCTTGGATACGGTCTTATCACTTGTGGAAAGAACCACATCCATACCACTCGCGATAGGAACCGCATCCATATCACTCGTGGAGTTAACCGCATCTTTCGTTTTAACTATACACACAGATCACAGCCCACACACCGCTACACGGAAACCCAGAGCGAAGGACATCCCCAGCGTCGGCAGAACGGCAACTGAGCACGCCCATATTCCACCGCGCCGCGACGCATCCTCCTCTCTTGCTCCACGCCAGCTGTGCGACGCTCCTTTGATGAAAACGAAAACACTCGTTTTGACGAAAACCCGGCGGTTTCTGTCAGTTTGTCAGCGCCGGGGAGAGAGGAAAAGGGAGTGGGGGTCACGGGTTCGGACGTCAGCGCGTCGGACCAATGGGAGCATCCCACGCGTCACCCTCTCTCTCCTTCTCCCTCTCTCCCGGCGCTGAGACACTGACAAACAACGGCAAGTTTTCGTTAAAACGAGCGTTCTACCGCTAACGCATTAAAAAGCGCGCCCGGACGCCACGACTGCAATCTCCCAATGTGTTTTTCAAGTTTTTGACAGTATAGCAGCTGTAATGTGACTACCGAGAGTATTTAGGTTACAGTAATTAGCTACAATTTGAGCCAACATATACATTTTGTCTTGGTTACAATAAAATTGCAGTAACTGCAACTAAGCTACGGTTTTTGAGCTACTTGTCGGTTTGTTTCTTTGCAGGCAATTTTCAACGTCATGCTGACATATATGCAATTTTAGATGAATTTAGCCTAAAGGGACCATGAAACGTTGTTAGACAGAATAGTACTGCTTAACTCTTATGGAAACGCAGTGAAGTCACTGGTCTTCAAACAATAGGGCGCCCTATTGATTGAAGACCGGTGGCGTCGCTGCATTTCCATAGAAGTTAAGCCTTTTTCTGTTTTTACTTTTTCCTCAGGTAAGTTCGCTCTTTGCAAATTTTATAGAAAAAATGCACCACCTGTGGGCAACACTGCACAGAATTGTAGCGCGATAGGTTAAGAAACTGAATTTCGCAGTCGATTTAAAGAGCCTGGCCGATGTTTGAGACACCCAATTATAGATTGACGGGAAGTAAAACGTCTGTGCATGCGTCACCACGACAGCAGCGCCGCCGCGGCGGTGTGACGTTAGAACCGTGCCCAGAATGTCCGGACATTCGGAAACTGACCGAAAGCTGCTGAAACGTGCCACTGAGCTGCGGGATACTGAGC
Source organism: Ixodes ricinus (assembly GCA_037355805.1). Taxonomy (NCBI): domain Eukaryota; kingdom Metazoa; phylum Arthropoda; class Arachnida; order Ixodida; family Ixodidae; genus Ixodes; species Ixodes ricinus. Next base: position 30,369 of record JAZHYW010005888.1, read on the forward strand.
GTGCGCGCGCGCGCATGCGCAGATGGGGCATTCTATTCTCGCACCCGTCGGACTTCACGCCGGTCTGCACGACGGAACTGGGCTCCATGGCCAAGATCCACAGGGACTTCGAGAAGACCAACATCCGGGTCATCGCCCTGTCCTGCAACTCCGTCGAGTCGCACACCCACTGGATGAAGGTACGTCTAATATTCGTTGCTGCACACTGCACGTGCCAGATCGCCACGTTGAAGCCACCGGAAGTTCGTGCTTGTTCCGGAATCAGCTTTCTCACAGAGCATTCAAAGAGCCCATCACAACAAAAAGATCCTGGAGAATGACGAGGTTGAAAGTAGCACTCACAATGGGGTCCGCGATCTATGATTCTGCACGCAAAACGTTACGCACATTGCGGCAGACTTTACTTTAAAAGGTTAATCATATGTTCAGCCTCATCAATCGCTGAGCTCTCTGGTCTGATTGAAGTAATTCACTCTTCGAGTAGCTCGCGATACGCAGGTTTCGGCGAGTCTCGACCATCTTGTTGCTTCGCAGCCGATGCGGTTGTTAGCCGATCAAAACGCCAATGAACGTATCGCGAAGCAAGAAGCGTGAAATAATGGTTTAAAATATATTGCCGTGTCTCGCGAGCATCTGTTAGCGTCGTTCCACAAGTTGCGCCGTTAGTCGATAAGAACGCTGGAGGACGAATCGCAAAGCAGCAAGTGGGAATATGTATAATCAGCCACGGCTATATGGGAGACCTCCCACGAGAAGGGGTCGTATCTGTAAATCAGTAACTATAGTGCATTAGCGACATGTGCGGCCAAAAGCGTCGTCGTCTTTATCTGGATTATTTCTTTTTGTTTTGTTTTCATCGACGGTAATTGGCGTAATGACAGAGTGTCATCTCTGACAATGTTAGTTTCAGAATGTGATGACTCAAAGCCTCCATTGTTATTTTTTACGAAGACCGTCGAACTTTGTAGTTCGCAACTGATGATAAGTAGTCAAGATTATGCGACTCAGTGTTACGGCGAGGCGAATTCTGCTTGTGACATAACGAACGGAGACCCTATAGGAGGGCGCCACTGAAACATCTCGGCGCTAATTAGAGGCATGTCTCCTGCAGCAAATTTCTTCGTCACATTTGTCGAATGTTCTTTTCGTTGTGACTTGCACTTAACTCGCAGGTCTTCAATTTCCGGTTTTTGAACTCGGGATACGGCTGTTTATAGATCGCAAAATTGTGGCCTTTTTAAATATATTTTTCGTGTAGCTTTAAAATTATTTGATGAGTTAAAAATGTCGCGGCTTAGCCGGAACAGTCGCTTAGCGGAATCTTGGTTTTGCTGAACATGGAGTTGGGTCGAGGTTTCAGTAGGCTTCCTTTTAGGTCATTTATACCAGCTTCAAGTACATCCCCGATTTTTTCGACAACATGCAAACTACCTGGTTCCCTCTAATACAGAGCAAAAACAAGTCTGACCTTAGAACCATCACTAAACTCTAATGCATTTTCTAGTTCCAGCTGCCGCAACAACTCGCGAAATAGTTCCACCCTGTAGGCAACTGCCACCGCTTTCGTTACTATCGATACGAAAGATTCAGGCCAGCGCGAGAGTTGCGTGTATTTGCACCTTGATGCGTCATCTCACTGGGCCTTGCCCCACTAACAGTTGTTAGATCCCAATCTGGTCACTCGTCAACTTCCCAGCGTTGTGTGTTTGGCGCTCGAGAGTCTCTCGTTTTCTCTCGCGTAATCACTCCTCTGAACGGCACTGCTCTTCGAAATCGGTCCTTATCATTAATCAAACTTCCCACCATGAAACAAGAACATAGGAGAAAAACACAAGAATCGGCACAATGAGAATATGTAGCAATATACATATACAGAGAGGAAAATACAGTGGTTAGCAGCACACAAGTGGCGTTAATTCGTACTAGAAAAGTATGACGAAATTAACGCTAAAGGCGTCACGCCCGAGTGACGAGATCATTATGACTCGAATGACGCGTTCGGCAAGGACAACCTGCTTTTGTTTTGCTTTTGTTTCTTTTGATATTTTTCTCGCTCCCCTAGCAGGCTCCATCCCGGCCGCTATCGGTCGGAGGAATGGGCGGCTTCCAAGGTTCTTCTTTGCTCTCAGTTACGAAGTGCAATGTTTGCGGCAAAGGAGGCCGAAAGACGGGCGAGAGTCATCGTCGTACCCAGTGGTGTACCCAGGTGGGATACGTCAAATACGTGACAAAAGCACGTATTTGACGAGTCTCCATTTAAAAAAAAAGGTATTGTCATAAGGATGAAGTTCGGTGGCCTTCATTATGAGCCGTTCCGGAGGTCCACCGCAAATTTTCCCGAAATATTTTTCGCTGAAAAGCGTTTTACGGGGGCAGAAGGAAGTAACCCGAAAAACGTCACTTCCTCCGGCAAAAAAAAAAAAAAAGTATCGCGAGAACAGGGTTGAGTGTCCGCCGTTTTGCGGCATCTTACGTGCAGGACATTCAGGCGTTCAACGACTTGGAGAGCCCCATGCTGCCCTTCCCCATCATCTCGGACGAGAATCGGGACTTGGCCGTCCAGCTGGGCATGCTCGACCCCGAAGACAAGGACAGCGAGGGCATCCCCTTCACCTGCAGGGCGGTACGCCACGCGTCAGCTGAGGCTCCGCTCACGCAGTGACTGAAGGACTGGTTCACACACCTGTGTTTGCTTACAACCGAGTTTTCGTGATCTCTTACGACGAGGGTATACACTGGCACGCTGGCGCCACCTTCGAGAAGACCCTGGAGATGTATTTCACAAGAGCGAAGGTTTTGCTGCACTTGCGAGATCAAAAGTATACGTACTATCTATAAGAACTGGTCGTTTATAACAATGTCGAAGTTTTTCGAAGCAATAAAATCAAGATGACACGCAAAAAGAAGGGGGATATACGGTTTTGTAGTAGTAGCCTAGTAGGTCAAATTTATTACGTCAGAAAAACAAGGGGGGGGGGGCGTTAGCGATGGTTACAAGACCTGAACGTCTTGGCACATGATACACATAAGCATTGAACGGAAGGTATTCCACGGTTACCCGATAGATGGCGCCAGGTGCGTTCTCTCATCGGAAGTGGTGGAAAGCGGTCGTGACGCAGAGGGGCTTGCATTGACAAATGAAAATGTCACGTTGCAGAGGGGCTTACATCGACAAGACACAACTGCTAGGTACTATGGCATACATAACCTAAAGACTCGCGGTCGAATCGCTGGCGTAAGCTCCCACAATGATTGCTTTGCGCTGGTATTGGTGAACAAGCCAATACCAACTTGCCAAATTGATTTGGTTGCCATGGCAACCGAACAAGTACCATGGCTTTGATCGTCATCGCAGGCACGTATCCAGGGGGGCGGCCCATGGGGCCCGCCCCCCCCCCCCCCCGAAATCTTCAATTTTGCTGGGACCTCTTTTCCCCCTCCCCCTCATACAACATTTTGTCATGGGCGGCCCCCCCCCCCCCCCCCGAAACAAAATTCTGGCTACGTGCCTGCGTCATCGTAACCCTTCAGCCAATACCTCTATAGCGTCGTCAAACACTGCTGTGGGAACGGGCCTCGACTCATATTCTAAGTAATGCCCGTGCGTCGACTTTTATTTTTTTTTCTTTTTTCTTTCTTTTTGTAAGCAAAGGACGAGAGGTAATCACTGCGATCTGTGGAGAGAGCTGGGGAAGTCATGAGGCCGTAAAAAGGCATTTTGACCGTAAAATAAGGTCTGCGTCGTGGCATTGAGAGTTTTGTCCCTCGTGTTCTCGTCATGCTCACTGTGTAGCGTTAGGCCGAAAATTTTTATTTTGTGCATTGTCATTTCTCGAGGAGTCTCCGTGCATTGCAGTGATTGTCTCTCTCAGAGTACCCTGTCGACAAATATACGCGGGGATTTTTTTTCCTCTTATTTTTTTTTTTTTAGAGTGCAGGAAAGAAAGTGAATGTTTCTGCGCTAAACGGGCTAAGCAACCCGGAAAATTTGCGTTGCCGTGCCCAGCACCGTTGCGTCACAACGACAGACGATGTGTAATTCCCAATTACAAATCATTCACGAGCATTCTGGATTTCAAGGTCAAATCGCTTCTCGGAGCTCCTCACAATGAGGGTAGCGCGCTATGTAGACAAATTGCTGAGAGCGTTCTTTGGAATGGACGTGGTCGTCCGCTAAATTATATGTGGTTACAAAACCTCCCCCTCTCATCCCTACAGGTGTTCGTCATCGGGCCGGACAAGAAGCTCAAGCTTTCCATGCTGTATCCGGCGACCACCGGACGAAACTTTCCGTACGTGTAGTACAACTCGTGTTTTCGGCGTCACGTATATATGCCTAACAAGGTTGCGCTCGCACTGGCGTTTCAAATAGACTCTATATATATTTTTTTTTCTGTACACCATGTGGCTTTCACATCACGGCGCATCCGTAAACATTTCAGTCGACGTTAAAGTCTGTACACGACCGAGTCATGTAAGACCGATGTTTGGCCTTGGATGCAGCACCGCAGCCGAGCTGGTCCTAGAGACCGCAAAGGCTTAAACCGTTTCTCGGTCGAACTCCGGCAAGAGTGAACGGGCCTAAACCGCTGTAGCGATGTGGCGAGCGACGACGATGGCGACCTGCTGTCGCTCGGCAGTGCGCGATGGGAGCAAGGATTCAGAATTAAACCGAGCGACGCGACGAGCTGGTTCACACTTGCGAATCGGCGGGCGAATCTGCAAGAATTCGGCCGCCGGGTGTAGCATCCACTGTGCATTGCCACGGCCGATTCCGCTTCGGTGGCAGCAGATTAGCTGTAAGTGTGAACGCCTGAGAAAACTCCCTAGTTGGTCGCTGACTCTCGTCGCTTGTGTCGTCGCTCGGTAAATCGCTTACATGCGGTTCAGCCTTATAGCGCATGTGCCCACAGCTTGTGTGGGCAAACGCGTACCAGCGTGTATACACGCCGGTGGTTTACGACGTTTACTTGTAACCTGCAGCTGCATTACGCGCGCTCGTGCGTGTGGAAGTAGAAGAGGGGGGGGGGCAGGCATAAGTTTAGGAAGCGTACTGAAGACAACGAGCTTAACCGCTGTCACATGCATGATCAATGCAATTCGCGACTCCAGTGACCTATAGGGGACGCCACTATCGGGCAAATATGGCGGTCGAATCCAGGTCGTGCCGTGCCATGTGCCAGCTCAACGCACAACGCTGGGGCATCAGCGAGCGGGAATCGGACTCCAAATGGTTCGCCCCGCTTTTTATTCTCCACGTTTCGAACCTGCGGCGATGTGTTGGGGTAAGCGAGCTTCCAGAGGCTTGACTTTCTTCGAGGAAACGAGGAAAGGACTGCCCACTGTCCTTCCACTGTGCTGATGAACGTTGAGAAACGCAGAATGTCTGGATCACGCGGTTCCATATGATCGCGTGCAGAGCAACCTGGGTCACAAGGCGGTACTACGGTTACGACACAGACACCGGTAGAACTGTTCTGCCGCGCAATCCACCGACAACATACAAACACGGAAGCCAGAAGAGACGAGCAGAAATCGCGAAAGGACCTGGTCCGGCCAGTTCAGTGTTTTCCCGCTAGGTGTCGTTCGTTTTGCTGGAGTCGCGAATAGCACTCTTTACGGGCAGAAAAGTAACAAAAAAAAAAAAAGAAAAACGAGATCATGAAGCACAGAATTAAAGTGCAAATGGAATATTTCCAGCGGACACGTCGCCGGGGTCCTGTGAGCTGCTTAGTGGCTTATGACACGTGAAATATGATGATAAGTAAGCTGTACATGTATTGCATTTGTATCATTCGTTTTAACTCTGGAGGGTCAGGTTAGAACTGAAGGCCGCAGGCCCATTTACGTTGTAGGTGCTCGCGCACTGGTTGCTCTCAAGTTGTGTGCACGGCGCTCTCGGCAACATGTTTCATTCGCACGAAGACTTTCAAAATCCCTTGGTACATAATGCACCGCGATGCACCCCGGAGGCCAATGATTTTAAGAACAGTAGAAAAAGACACAGGGGTTGACCGGCAGGCATAGTTCGTTCTTGTGTAATATAGCGCAAAGGGCAAAGAAAAGAGATCATCGAACGTCTACAAAGAGTCAAGAAAGTATAGATACGTGATTGTGATATGCGGTCTCATGGTCAGTGGCGATGTGGTTCTCCCTTGTCATTGGCGACGCTGAAACCAAGCAGTATTCGTGCGAGTATACTTCTAACAAATAAAGCGAACAAAAGTGTTTCGTCGTTTCTTGTAATTGCTCCCCTACAAACAAAATGTGTATGCCCCCTCCTCTAAATATATATATATATATATATATATATATATATATATATATATATATATATATATATATATAAGGTGTGTATATAGATAAAACAAAATCTTATGTAAACATAACAATGTGTATTTATTATTAGACATTTAGAATGCAATTCGGTATTCGTCTGAAGACTAAGTTGGACTACGCCGAAACATCGTAACGCCGAAACGTACTGCGGTCCGAACTAGATACCGAAGTTTCAGAACGAAGCGTTATTTTATTCAAAAGTTATAAGGGAGTTTCGGAAAGTTTCAATGGGAAAATGGTGGCCGACAGAGCCTATGCAAATACATGGGGCTGATATAGCACAAATTACCGAAAACAGGCCTCATTTTTCCATTGAAAGTTTCAGGAAATCACTTATAACTGTTGAATAAGATAACGGTGAGTTCTAAAACATTGGCTTTTGGTCCGGACCGCCGCATTTAAACAAAACTAAGCGTTTTGCGAATTTTTTTATACACGTCGTAGATGCGCCGAGTCCTTTGCTGCCTTAATCGATCTGACCCGATTTCGGAGCGGGGCGGCATCAAGGCGTCCTCGTGACCTTGGCCTGCCCAGAAGCGTGATTCGACAGCGCCCGAGCCTCGCGACGCCATTTAGCGGTTCTCCCGCCGTAAACGACGACTGGGCCGACCTCGTCTGGCTGTGGGCGGCACGTGGAATGCGCGCCTCGGATTCTCAAGCGCCTCGGAAATGGGGACTCGTTAGCATCCGCGGGGCCCGACCCAGCCGCGCTCGCGTCTCAGCCGAAATGCAGCGCGAGCGGTCCGGGCCAGGTGCCAAAGTTCCAGAACTTACTTCAAGTAAAACCAGCTGAACTAGAAAACACACACACACACACACACACACACACGCACACGCACACACGCACACACGCACACACACGCACACACACAAAAAAAAACAAAAAAACTATACACACCGCTGAACTAACAACTAATTTTCTTTTTCCTCCTCTTCTACTGCGAGCCCACTTGACGGAAATATTCTCTTTTCCTCTTTTTTGCTTCCCGCACTCTAAGAAATGCCTGCGTGTCTGCTTACCCACAAAACACTCAAAGAGCCAATGTCTGCGACCTACGAAATCAGCTCAGCGAATGATGAGGCGGAACATCTGTCTAGACCTCAAAATGAAATCTCATTACGCAATGCAAGCATGACACTTTGCATTGCGTAATGGCAGAGCGCAGACTACATTTTTTTAAGTCTAAACGGATGTTCCGCCTCATCATTTGCTGAGCTTACTTCTTCGATCGCAGCGATTGGCTCTTTGAATGTTGTGCGGGTAAGTAGACGCGCAGGCATTTCTTAGAGTGTATAATTCACCGGAAATATAACCCCCGAAGAAATATTTTTTTCTTTCTCGTGTAGCACGAGAGACGGTCCACTAATGCACCTTCTCTCGTTCAGCTGGCCTCACCTGAAGTATGAACCAAGCTCAGCTCAAGCCTGTTCCAGAACTAACGAATTACTTATTCAAAAGATACGCGATTTAAAAAAAAATTTGGATCGGAAAATGGGCTAAATTTTTGGCAGTTTGCTCCATTCAGATTCGTGTATTTGTTGGGCGTTGTTGTCGGCCACCACTCTGCCACTTCAAATTTCCGAAGATCGCTTATAACGTTTGAATAAGAGAACGGTTCCTTCTGAAACTCTGTCATCTGGTTCCGACCACTAGCGTTACATTTGGGCTGAGAATGAGCGTTCAACAATGCGTAACTTATTTTTGCAAAAAACAAACAAACAAAAAGCTTTTTGTTTTATTTACATTTTGTACATTACTCGACACCCTATTCGTCACTGCTGCCATTGTGGTAGCCGTCCTGCTGCTGAGCGCGCATACGTTCTGCAGCAGTCATTTCGCACCGCCCGAACTTGCTCAGTCTCGTCGTCACACCCTAAAAAAGCCTGTGCGTCTACTTTCCCGCACAACACTCGGAGATCCAATCACCGCAACTTACGGAGGCAGCTCAGGGAACGACGATGCCGAAACATATGTTTAGACCAAAAAACGCAATCTGAGTTGTGACATTAAGCCATGCAAGCGGGACGTTTTGCATTGCATAATGTCACAACTCAGACTGCGTTTTTTGGTCTAAACATATGTTTCGACATCGTCGTTCGCTGAGTTGCCTCCGTAAGTTGCAGTGATTGGCTCTCCGAGTGTTGTGCGGAAAGTACACGCACGGGATTTTTTTTAGAGTGCAAGAACAAGTCGGAACGGTCACAGACATGATTCTTCGCACTCTTCATCCAGTAGGCCCGTAGCTCTCAAGTTTGAGCAGCGCCTCTGGCGAGCAAAATTTATAATTTGTCGGTCGCGTTTCGGTTGCGTGTCATTACGCACTCTCACATTGTTCGTGGGCGCTAAGCTGGTAGGATTTCATTGGGGAATATAAATTTTCGAAAACAAAAGTACCAAGAAAGCAACAGGAAAGGCATTATTATTCTTTTGATAAGAACTGAGAGCGCGAGCAGAGCTTTTCGTGCAGAGCTTTTTTGTTTTCATTTTCTGGTTCTATACGCTCTGTTTACCGCGCGTAGACAGATGTTGACACACGGTTGTAAACGACCACAACTCGTGCGCGATCGAGCATTGCAGTGCCGCCTTATGCTTAATACAATCATAACATGGCCGCATCTTACGGCCGCCGAGAGCAACGAGCCAATTGGTCACATTACACGCTCTAAGAAATCTAAAGCGTTTACTCCTCCGCTGAGCACTTGGGAAATCCAATTTTTAGAATCTAGCGAGAAAAACTGAACAAATAACGAGGCTAAAAAAAGAAAAGACATCTCTACTCGCTTCGATTATTTTGATAAGCCCGGGGAGCACAGAATATGTCGTGCGTGCATTACATGCGTGCGTTATGGTTTGCTTCGCTTGGCGGTGGGGAGTTTTGGATGGTTTCGGACAAGCTGCACATACGACACCCTCGGGTTGTTCAGAGTGATCGAGACACGCTCGTATTTGTTCGGGAGTGGGCGAGTGTGTCACGAGCACGTTTAAATGAGTAGCTTTTGCGCGGGTTCTGCTTCCTTGGTGCATGGGCGACGGTAGGTCCTTGACTTCTTAGTGCTCTTGGAAATCCTTGGGGCAACTGAAGTATTCGCGAGCCGGGGAGGTGGTTTATCGCGCCCCCTACGCTATCAATTGACTGCTATCTGAAGTTATGACGCAGTATGCCCTCTGGGCTTTCCCTTGTTACGTTACAACCCCGTGATGTCGTGAGTCCATGCGAGCCAGCTGCGCGCATGTACTCATGCGAGCCAGCTGCACGCACCGACGGCCGCCAGTCAAATATTATAAACTATACTTTGCCTCAGGCGCCGCCGACGAACTGATAGGATCAATCAGAGGGCGTCAAACTCGTATCATCGTGGTGTTCATCATGTTTCTGTACGTGCTTCTGTCATCGCTGAACCAATCGTAAACACGAAAGGCCCACCGAGTATAGGAACTGCGTAGTATAGTAGAATAATATAGTAGGCGCGGGGCAGTGATGGGCAGTATTTCAAATACTGGTATTTGAATTTCAAAATACGAATTTAAAGTGCTTTGAGTGTTTTGTATTTCGTATTTAATTACACAGTGGCTGATGTATCTGCCACCTGTATTATCGAAACGGGCACTCGGCCACCAATCCCTGGGATGGATAAAATTATTGACTCCATGGTTGACTCACTAATTTTGTAGAAGTCGCATTAATAACGACATGCTTAAAAAGGCTTCATTAATTCAACTGAGACTTCTAGACTAAATTCGTATCGAATACACTGTGTTTCCTGATGCTGTACCCACCTATCTTGTGACAAATTGTATTTTTAAAGACAGTAACTTTTTCGAGACGCTTGATTCTTTGTGCATATAGACTCACTCATTATTTGGGCACGGCTTTTTTTTTTTTCTTTCCAGGGTTAAGTTTAAGTTTAAAATACCAGAATGTGGGAACAAAATGCATTTATAGAAGTATTTTGAGATGATAAATTTCTCTCGTTGTATTCCTAGCAGGGTAAAAAAAGTATGATCTTTTATATATATTGAAATAAATCAGTTATTGTTTTGAATTAAAATCCAATCTATTTGATTTAAATCAAATGTTCTTAATTTAAATGATATTTATTTGATTTAAATCATATTACTATGATTTGAAACGTAAATTTATTTGATTTAAATCAGAATAATTTGATTTAAATCAATTAGCTGTACATTTAGAGTACAGTTTAATTAAGAACTTATTTTATTGAGTAAACTCCGCCATAGTAGAACAAATATAGCTTGATGTGTCAGTGTCAACAAACCTTATTTGCTTTTTCTTACACGTTCTTATTTTACTTGCAATAGGACATTCACCTTTCTAGTTTTAGTTTGCATACTTTTGCATCTTTTTATATACATGCAGTAAGATGTTACGTTACTGACGAACGAAACTTGGAGAGTAAAAGAATAACGAAGTCCAAAGCTCTGATTTGCTTCACAATCTAAATAATGATTTTAAATTCTCCACCCTGATTCGTACCTTGTATTTAAATACCTAATAAAAATAAATATTGCATTTATAATTAACTACGTTTTTGTCGAAGTATTTCGTACTTGTATTTTGATACATTATTCATTGGAAGTGTTTCTTCCCGTCCCGCGGCGCGGAGGCATTCCAAGGTGGTGCTGTTTAAATACCCAATCAAGCGCTCTCGCACCTTCATTGCATTTTGTCGGAATGCCTGAGCGCAGGCACGTACCCAGGGGGGGGGTCATGGGGCCCGGCCCCCCCCCCCGAAATCTTCGATTTTGCTGGGACCTCCACTCCTCCCTTTCCCTCATACAGCATTTTGTCATAGGCGCCCCCCCCCCCCCCCCCCACCCGAAACAGAATCCTGGCTACGTGCCTGCCTGAGCGAGACGGTATTTGCATAAATACGGTTTGAAAATGATTACTTTTGCAGGGAGCTGCTCCGTGCCGTGGCCTCCTCAAACTCACCCACGAAAAGAAGGTGGCCACGCCGGCGAACTGGAAGGTGAGTGCTCGTCGACCGCGACAGTTTATCACTCGGTCATACATCGCGTATTTTTTGCTCTCATCGCGGGTAGTGGCGCAAATTTAATTTTCTAGTCAAAAGGATTTTTTTCTTTCGGGTTTTGTCATTTGCCGACCTCTCTTCATAGAGGGCGGTGATTTGATTTGGTTCTTGGACTGCTCGGCGGGAAAAGCAGACACGCGTGCATTTTCAAAACCCGGTCACTATATTTTGCTTCAACGCCTAGCTGTACGAGTGCTCATCGAAAGCCGGTCTGATCCAGCACTGCCGAAGCTAACGTAGCTTTCGCAGCGTTGCAGCCGACCCATAACCAGACTTGTACGTAATCTCGTTACAAGTAACGAAATTACTTGTAATCCCTTACATTATCGATCAGTAATTTAGTAACGGATTAATTACATATTTTCCAGAGTAATTTTAAAGTAATTCCCTCACATTTTTTACGTAACGGATTCCTTGTAATCCGTTACATTTTTTTTCAAAACCAACGCCCCCCTCTTTTTAAAATTTTTTTTTTTTTTGTGAATTCAAGCGCAGTACACTGTCTCGCGAATAGACCGATCTCACCAGGAGTTGCGCGACGCCACCGCTGCCGCGGTGCATTCTGGTACCTGTAGTTCTCCCCAGTTTTCCGGACGCGTCAGTGCGCATTGTACGCCCGGCGTTTGGAAATTTTCGGGTTAGCACGAGACTTTTAGGGGAGTGTTTACTCAGGGTTTTCAATGGGTGGCTTCACCTGTTGTATGCCACGGAGCTATAGTAACAGTACCAGGCCAAAAAGCCTCAGATATTATGTCTTCCCGAAAGGAAGAAGCATGGCAAAGAAAGGTAAACAGAGCCGGAAGAGCGGCCGGAAAAATAGCGTTTTACGATTTGTTTCGCGATTTGCTTTATAATTTATATCCACCGTATTGCACGTCAGCTAAAATGTGTAAGATTACAGGGCACGAGACATAGAACGTGCCAAAGTGTTCCGTACGTTGGAATCTCTCTGTGCATTCGCTCCGTAGCGGTCCGTCCGTTGGTTTATCACAAATAGGACCTCAGCACTGCTTTGCGGAGGCCGTTTTTAATACACTTTTTGCTCGACGTATTTTGGTGGTTATAACTTTTATTGCGAGGACATGTTTCAAGCACAACTGTGCTTCTAAAGGTCGGGACAATCACTAAAAAAGAGCAGTGATTCACGATATGCATCACCTGAAATAAAACAACTTGTTTTCCGAAGCAGTTTTTATCATTATTTCTTCATACAACGTGAAAACACCGCGTAATGCAATTTAGAAGTGCAACACTTACCGCCAAAAATGTAACAAACGGACCTCATTATTTTTGTGGTGGTCTATTAGGCTGACGTTACTGATCCATTCTGCATTAACACCACTCGAGACCGCAGAAAAACCTTTGCCCCGTCGGACGACCGGTAACGTTCGGAGCTTGCACAAAACAAAATAAAACTGAACAGAAACTGTACACGAAAAATCATATCCACCCCAAGGTTTTAGGTATCCGGCATAGTTGCTTCTTTTTGACAATGCTAATTGTTACGGCGCGTCAGGCATGGCCTTTCTGTAGATCATTTCTTCTTTGTGAGCAGGCTTCTCCCGCAGTTCATCTGTACCCTGACGCACAGGCTGTCAACTCGAATGAAACAACTTTTAGAAAACTCGCTCACCGAGAAAGTCTATTTAGCTCCTCTCGCTTCAATGTTGATTAAACGTTATGCACAAGACTGAGCACTACCAAGCTCAGTTTTTCACCAACATATTTTATGCTGTTCCCCGGTGCTACACCGAGCCGATGGTCCCTCGAATTTTCTTGTTCTTTGCCATTGCACTAGATGTTCACTTGTTTCCAAGTTAATTGAGACGCCACCGCGTAAACTGCAGTGGGCTCACGCGTTCACGAAGGCGAAAAAACAGACGACGACGAAGCAGACGACAAATCGATTCTAAAGCGATAAGACGACTGAAACAGCTTTTCTGCGCTTGCTGACAAACTAAGGCATCGCATACAATACAATCTTTTGAAGTACAGACATGCAGGAGATTTAAGCTGATACCGGGGCGTCCCAAACGATAATCTACGATGATGTACGCGCAGCCCTATGCAGCGGGGAAGCCGGAAAGGGATGACTACAAGTCGCATGGCGGCGGCAGTTCCGCAAAGCTTTTTTGCAACACGAAGCCCCTGAATTTATTTTTTAGACCCTAACAACAATGTCAAAAAAACAAAATAAACATTTCTACAAAAAAAATTGGGGGGGGGGGGGGGGGTAAGTTATATCGGCTTTTTTTAGTCCCTTTCTTTTTTTCTTTGCGATCAAAGACAAGGCTAGAAGGACACCCAGGGATTGTGTGCCTCTTCGAGAAGCTCGAGGCGGTTTGCGCACAGAAAAGAATTAACAGTGTCCTTCTCGGTTATAGTGACTACGACCATTTTCATAATGTCACACCACGAGACAACGCTCCGTCTAGCCTAAAATCTACTAAAAGAGATGTGATAATATGTGAAGGTGTTATTGCCACAAGCGCCCTCGTTCTTTGCTGCACACTTATCATCTTCTCTTATGTATTTTTCTGCATCTTTCACATTGTTTGACCCTGTTTTAAAAGCTACTTACTTTTTTTTCAGTCTAACTTCTAGGGTTGTCCCACTTTATGTGTGAATTCTAGCCAGGTTATCTGCATCTGAGTCACCCTTTTTGTGAGTCAGCTTTTTGCGAGCACTTGAAAAATGTTAATAGTCCTTCCTTTCCTCTTCTTCCTGTTTTGCCCCAGCAGGACGCATCCTATCTCAAGCAGATATTTTTACAAATAAAACATTATGATGGCTGACGTAGACTTGATATTCTGTGCTTGAGGAGTGAGTGAAACTCGTGAGTGGGGCCATAGCGCGGCTTACTTAGTACTCTGTCCTTCACTGTCCGTGGCATCTGCGGACGTCTATCTGTAGACCACTGGAGTAAACTGCAGTCGGTTCGTGCTCCGTGCGTTTTTGAACGGCACCAAGAAAGGTACACACGGCAAACGTGAAAAGACAGTGAGTGTGTAGGCGAGCTGGTGATAGCTGATCATGTCATATAACAGCTGAGACTGTGGTGGAAGAAATTGGAAACTTTTTAGTCGAAGGAACAGACACAGAAAGGGACATCTCAAACTCAGCTCTGAGCTGAGCTGAGTTTGAGACGTCCCTCTCTGTGTCTGTTCCTTCTAAAAAGTTTCCCATTTCTTCCACCACAGTCTCAGGTGTAATATGACATGACGGCACACGTGCGTTTACATTTCATTGTTTTAACGGACGTTCTAATTAATTGTTGTTATGGGTGTTCTTTTTTTATTACTCATATTTAAATACTGAAAACTTTTTTTTTATTTTTGTTCACCAACGTCTTAATTGAGGCTCGACCTGTTCAGAACCAAAGAAAGAAGAATATCGAGCCAAACCTTATTTATTATTTAATTATCACCTTACTGTTACAACTATGTTTTCCTTCTGCCTGGCAATATATGTCGGTATAGTAAGATGGACATAAATCAATTCTTGTTCTAGTTTTGGCTAGATGTATGATGACTTCCACAGCTTCGCAATTTAGGCTATGGGGAATTTTAGTAGATCGGTCCGATGGCTCCGATAACGATACCCGATACCGCGCCGCCGCCTTTGCGCATGCATCATATCGTTATCGGGGGCCTCGGAGGTATCGAAACGATCTACTAAAACTCTCGAATATCAGGCAACGGCTGCAATGACGAAGCTTTGCTCTATCTTCGAGGTAAATAGTACTTCCATTGCTTCGCTGAAGAAGCTCACTGGAGAGCATGAAGCATTCGTGAGGCACAATATGGCACTCCCGTCCAGTGCCTCAGTTGTTTGTTTATACCATATGTAAGACATAACGGTACAGAGATGTCTCAGGGGACATGGCTAAAGGCACAAATGCCTGACGGGGCCTTGCCACTCTTTTGGCAGCAACGGTAGCAAAAACAAAAGGTGTCCAGTGTAGCAGTCGACATATTGAGTAAGAACTAACGCAAAATGTCTGACGAGACTTTCGAGAGCCAGCTGTTGCTCGAAATACTCAATGTCATTAACTGGAACAGGTTGCAACAGTAAGAACTTGAATAACCCTCTTCCCTTTGTTCCTTACTTGAGGACAATAATGTTGAAAGTAACGCCGCGAAAGTAACGGATTACTTTTTGGAGTAACGGTCACTTACTTTTATGGGAGAGTAATTGTAATTGTAATAAATTACAATTTAGCCTTGAGTAATTGTAATTGACCCATAACGTCAACAGCATTAGTGGTTGAAGAGAAGGAAAACGGGGAAGACAAACAATGGGTGACCTAAGACTCGAACCCTGTACCCTTCGATCTTTTTCTCGGCGCGAGGAAGAGGGGAAATTGTGTTGTCGGCAGCTTCCCGTAGCCTCGCTGTTTAATCGGCGTATGAAAACGGCGGATGTTCGTCAATTAATCGGAAAAGAGGGGGCGAGGGGAGGGGGAGGATGTATCGATTCCCCTACATGAACTCAACTCTGTTTTGTCACGGCGCGGTGGTGGCGCGTCGAGCGCACTTCCAGTCTGTGGCTGTGGGCGGAAGTCACCATGCGAGACGTGTATTCCTGCGTTATTTTGAAAGAAACCAGACAAAAACTTGCCTTCTCGTCAAAACGCCGCGACTGGGGATGTCCTAAAAGAGTCGAAAAAGGTTTGAAGGTCAGTTTTCATGTGTTCGGTTCGTCCGAGAACGTGGATATGTGACGCTTGAAAAGGAAAACCAGACGCCGTCGGACCACGATTGCTTGGGCGGGAAGCACTTTGGTTTGAGTTCACGGATACTTGTGGTCACCGTATTTATTTGTTTTGTTCCAACATGAACGTTGAAAAACCGCTGTACGGACCACCTGCGGACTCCGTTCAGTGGACTCCGCCTGTTCGTTCGAAGCTGTCGTCTGCTTTCATACGTTTCTGCTTGCTGTCGTCTGCTCGTTCAGACTGACACCTGCCTGTAGACCAAACGTTGGCCCGGTAATTGCGATAAGAAGTAAGTGCAGGCCTCAAAAAGACATTTAAGTATGAAAGTTGGTTGGGTAAGCAGGCTCGGGGTAAACAGTAGATACAAGGAGATGTTGATCATTTTTTACCAGGCATGGCGACTTGTTATTCCTGATTCACTGGGTCCGATTCTGCTTGCGATTTTCAGTATCGACGTCAACCATCTCAGCTACGGTTCACGCTTTTGCAGCCCGAGCGATGTCGCGACTGAAAATTGCGAACGGAATCTCATCATGCGAATCAGGCTTCAGCGCGTCCATTCTGTGGCGTCCACGTGGAATGAATCACCGCATGGCACATTATTCACGCGAAGTTTTGCGGTGTAACGAGCCTCGGTAATTTCGCTGAGGCCGCTCAAGTTGTCAGACATTGCCAGGAAAATGTAGAATCAACAATTCCAAAGCGAAAAAGAGCACGGGGACTCAAACCGACGCCGACAACATCGCATTTCAATGGTTTAATTGTTTATGGGCGACGGCGAGCTTCTTGCTCAAACTCCATCGCGCACGCGCGGCGCCAGTGGCGTCCGCTAGGGGCGCTCCTGTTTGTTTGTAAACATGAGTTGGTTTCTAGGGTGTTGTTGAGTCGATGCATACCTTGCTCTTTTCCAACCGCAGCCCGGCGATCCGTGCATGGTGATTCCCACGGTGAAAGACGAGGAGATCCCGCTGCTGTTTCCCAAGGAGTCACCTCGTACAACATGCCCTCCGGCAAGAACTACATCCGCGTCACCCCTCAGCCCGACCTTTGAACGCACCCCCTCCCCCCCTTGCGTCACCACTATACGCTGCAGCAGCAAGGGCCGATCATCGATCTCACCAAGTAGTGGCTGCAAAGAAGCACGCCGGACGAAGTCATCCGCCACTCTTGCACGACGGATAGACAGTTTCGACCTTAACCACGATTAGCCAAACGATCTAAGCTGCCAATGGACATCCAGCAGCTCTTGGATGCATACTGCCCCGCGACGCATTCGACCAGTCTAGCCAATAAAGAAGGCGAGCTTATAACGTGTCCTCAATGGTAATGCCAATGACAAAAAGATATCCACTCCTTTTTCCCCACTAAAATAGCTTTTTTTTTTTTGCAGCATGACAGCGATTACCATTATCGACAATTATCCGTGTTCGCAATTGTTTTGGCACGTATTTTGGGCACCTACTGGATACGAGGACCGCGTCAGCGTTCGGCGAAGACTCGGATCCGATCGCACGCTTTGAGCCCATTTGATGGATGGATGGATGGATGCTAATGACTGTACCCAAAGTCGTCTATAGAGAGAGTTTGGCCATTCATTGGGAAGTATAGAAGGCAAATGAGAAAGCGCCATTGGCCGAAAGCGGGCTTTCAGGGCGCCTTCGCAAATTCGAATGTGGCCAACCAGATGTCGGAAATAAATACACTAACGGTGGTCGCGAGAAACGAAATTAAAGTGCGTCGGAGTAACACTTGGTGACTGAAAATATGGTGCCCGTGATGTTTAAATCACGGTCATCCAAAATCGCGGTGGAAAAGCACGACTAGCGGAACGATCGACATAATCCGTACGCCAGGCGCCGAGGGTCGGGGATCTGCCGTCCGAGCGGTCCCACGACTCTGTCCGGCCAAAGCAGAGTTCGAGCGGCACATTCGTTTCTTTGCATCTTTTTGCATGATCATAATCGAAACAACACGGGCACTATATTTTCAATTATGAAGAGTTGCTACATTTTAACTCTCTTACCGGTCTTATTAAAAGTGTTTCTCGCTACCACCGCTAGGGGATTCGTTTCGGCTTCTGGTAGGCCAAGAGAGCATGCAAGCCCCTTCTGCATCTGGTGCACGCCCTGTCTCTGACCGCCCGCCTGAGGGTGTCGCGAACCGGCCGAGGTTCGAGGTCGACCAGGTTCACTTTTCGAACTTTTAGTGAAAAGTCCGACGAACCTTTGTATTGAGGTTCGACTCGTGTGCGCATGCGCGACAGGCTGGCCAGTTGGCTTCGGATTGGATAGTAATGGCTAAGGGATGAATTAAGGGCAGCGCTGATTGGTTATTTCAGTTAATACAGTACAAAACATTAAGTTATTAACTTCTTCAGTGATTAGAATTAGTTTCTTTTAATTGCAAAGTTGTTCAAAAAATTAAAATAACCCTTGCATAGAAAAAAAATTCTCCAAACCTAGACATGCTTGTATCAAGGTATGGCCACACTGTCCACAAAATCGAACCGGTCGAATCTGGTAAAAGGTCGAAGGTTCGTCGAACCGGTTCGACAAAGTCGAACCCCGAAAGTTCGAACCTAAAATCCAGTTCGACAAAAGTTCGCGACACCCCTACTCCTGCCATTGACCAAACTCTCTCCGCTGTACCCTTTATAACGGGCGGCACGTAGCTTGCGCCGCCTAACCTAGAACTGGCGACCACCCATGTTGCTTGATTGGGTTTTGAAAAGAGTCTGTTGCCGATCGCTACTATTCGGAAGCGCGAATTCCCGAGCTTCAGATCAGCGCCAGGAAGCTCAAACTATATCATTTTGCTCTGTCGCGGACTCTTAAAATACTTCTGAAGGTTGGAAAAGCGTTTTTTTCCCCTGCCATTTCGGGTAAAGCTTCAGACGGTGCATTCTCTCTCAGATAACCGGTACACACCAAAATGGCTGAACTGTTGTATAGCAGGTGGCTCTAAGTAACGACAGTCGTACTTCAGTACAGTGCCCGAAGGCCTCCTATGCATCGGAAGTCGTCCCGAAGTGGCAACGAATGACGTCACAAACTTCTAGGTGTCACGCCGTCGGATGTCGAGATCCTGGCGGTTGGTCGTAGAAATTCTGGGGAAAAGCACGAGCCAAGGTGAGTGTCGCTGTCGTCACGGCGTCCCACTCCTGGCTGCCAAAGCTTCCGTGGTCTGGCAGCTGGAGGGCGACCTGCAGCGGAACAGGCGTCTGCCACATTCACCACCACTCCTGTGACGTCGTCCAGGGTCGCTGCCGGCAAGCAGCATGACATAGGCTGTGTTCCCAATCATGCCCGAGTAACCTGTCTCCTACGTCAGCGGGTAATATGACGCGTTACATCGTGAGTAAACGATCTGCGACTCGAGTTAGGAACGACCGGGGTTATCACTTGGATACTCCGCAAATTAGCTTTGCCTTACACTACAAAAAAAAAAAAATGAACAACATAGCAGCGATGGTGGAAATTAGCAGACGACCGCTTTTGATCATGTAGGAAGCATTCGGAGAGACGATAGTATTACCAGTTGTGAAGCTTTTCTTTGACAGTGGCGACGCGGTGTTTTCGGAGGCGACTTCATCGGCTCGACTTGCTCAGCTTCCGTTTGAACTGTATATTGAGATTAGAATTATTCAAAATGACTTACTAATTTCAATTAAACATAAAAGAATCTTTGTATTAATCAGCGCGATCGCTGTAAGTCTGGTCCATGTGCCCTAAACCAGGGGACTCCAAACTGTGTGGCGAAGGGGACGGATCGGGCATCTGTCGCTGTCTCGAGGGCCGGAAAGTAAATAGGTGAATAAATAAATAAATATTCATAGATAAGAATTTAAACAAAAACGTAAAAGTCAGCATAAAAATAAAAGAAATAATCTAAGGCGGATGAATACATTTACTTTATTTTTAAATTCAAAATTTAGCTAATTATGACATTACAGAATAATTTGGACCCAGAAAACTCACCATAGTATAAATCAAAGCGCATAGGAACTTTGGCATATTTACGCGGGGCAGTAGACTAGTGAGAATGATAGAACTGATGCTGACAATGTGCACGCGCAACTGATACAACGCAGGACACTAAGCACAATACACGTGGGAACGCAAAGGAATTTAAACACACGTAGCTACACAGATATAAAACAGGGATCTAAGAATAATAACGCTTGTGATGACATGTTTAATGAATAAAGGCCCGTTCACACTCTTGCGACCCAGTAAGACCGAGAGAGACCAGACCGGTTTTTACTCCTCTTGCGATCTCTTAGGACCAGCTCCGCTGCAGCGCATCCGGTCCTAAGAAGTCGCAAAAGGCTTAAAAACGAGTCTGGTCTCTCTCGGTATTACTCGATCGCAAGAGTGTGAACGGCGCTTAATATGACGAGAGGACACGCCTATGAGCCCGTCCAAACAGGATAGTTCAGAAATCGTGAGGCGACACGACTCCGACATCAGTTGTACAAAGGTCCGCTTCCGTCCGTTCTTTTTGTCGTTTTCTTTTTTTTTTCTGGGGGCAATGTTTCTTTGGTCAAATTTCGCCAGTTTTTTCCACGGGGAACTTGAGCATGCTCATCCGGTGGTTCCGGACAGTCGCTCACAAGTTCTGTTGGCTCAAGGAAAAGGGATGCGGGCGATAAGGAACGCCTCGCCGTTTGAAAGAGCATGCGATTGCAAGACAAAAAGGCGGGCGGGTGGGTGAGACTGGCGAATTGTCTGGCCTTGGTTCCGCGCTTCGGCCGTCGGAGCTGCCGCCAAGATGCGCTTGGATAAGAATCCGAAACCAGAGTACGCGTAAGAATTCAAGGGTTTTTAAGACATGGTAAAATGCTCGGCATGCTTTAAACTTGTCTAAAATGGGTCGATACAGGGCTTATTGAAGATGCCCAGTAAGTTTCTAAGTTGAAACTATGGCCTTTAAATGAACAAATAAAAAGTTGCTTTATAAAAAAAAAACTATTTTTTCTAAACGTTATTATTTTTTCTAAATAGGCTCTTGGGCAGACATTAACACGGCATCAACCTTTTTTTCAGTGCGATGCTTAGTTATCGCAGGAGCGATTTGGCCTGCGTTTAGCTGAAACACCCTGTGTATATACTATATATATATATATATATATATATATATATATAAATTTGTTCTGGTTTCAGTTTTGTTCCATAGAAAAAAGGCACATGCAGATTTTGCTCAAAAAGAAAAAAACGTGTTCGCGTGCAAAAAAATAAATAAATTAAAAACCAAAATTGAAAAAAAAAACGTTTTTTTTAAAGTAGACAATTGAAAAGTTATAGCTGGTGTGCTTTTTATTGCAACGATAGAAAATGAAAGAATTGGGGTAAAAGGTACCGCGAGGAAGAACTGCCCGAGGCACTGAGCGTGATCTCAGAAGTAACACACCCTCAAGTGTCATCGTGAAATGCGAGACCTCTCCCTATAGAAAAAAAAAGGAAACATGTGAATGTATTGAGTCGCACTTGGTGTTCTATAATTTAGCTTGAATCTGATAATCTAGTCTTCAGTTGTCCTGAGAACCTTATGTATTTCGAAATGTCAATGTTCGCCCTGAATCATTGAAAACAAAACCTAATCTATTTATTCGCGCGCGTTCGTTCGACGTAAGCAGGTTTGCCTGTCGCAACATTGCTTAGGGGAACTTAACGTGCCATATTGATTGTATAGACCAAGGGTGGCCAGGTTGACCCGGCCTAAGAGCCGCAAACGAAACCACAAAACTTCTAAGAGCCGCGGGGGGAAGGGGGGGGGGAAGGGGCAAATTTAATTTTTTTTTAGAGGCAGATTGTACGTATGAGTGCACAAGGCTGTACGACAGTACGTGTGGGGGTACAAGGCTGCCAAGCCGCGAAGCCGTACTTTACTCTGCCTGAAATCCCTTCCTTTTTTTTCCTTGGGAAACGCGGAAAGAGGCGAGGAGGTACCCTTGTGAGGGATCCGCGAGCCGCACTTGGACCAGCAAAGAGCCGCATGCGGCTCGCGAGCCGCGGTTTGGCCACCCCTGGTATAGACCAACACGCGGCCCTGAGGTCACGCAGCTGCGGTGGCGCTGTCGACGGCAAGGCGCATGCGCAGACGTTTCACTTCACGCGGATTCGGTTTCTGCGCACGCGCAGTGCCCACACCTGGTGTGGGCAAGCGCGGGCTTGTTTGTAAACAGCGTGTCGGTCTATATTAGCCTTATCGACATTCTTTGTACATTTTTATTAGTAGGGTCACAGACTGCATTTTGAGTATTCAATAATTGGTCGTAATAAAGTTTCATAAACCGTAAGTTTCGTGCTAGGTGAGGAATACCTCAGTAATCGTTTCAAAGACCAAGCCGTTGGGTCGCCTTCGTCACAATCGAATCAATGTGCGTATCCCACAACAGTTTACTATTAAAATGCAACGCCAAGTACTTGTATTTTTCGACGTTTTTCAGCTATTTGACCATCAATGAAATAGGAAAAATTCATGGGACACTTTGTTCCGCGAAGCCGACATTACCACAGTTTTAAACATAGTTAATTCCATCTGGCATTCCCTACACCAGGTGAGTGTCTTATCTAGGCAATTACTTTAAAAGCGTATGGCCCCGATAGTTTTTAATGTTTTTTTCCACAATACTGCTAGCCCCGTCAAGGGCCAAGGCAGGAGGGGGTGATACAAACATGAAAGTCAAATACAACACTGCTTTCAAATATCAACATTCAGAGCAATCTTTAAGAACCGCAACCCCAAAAATATGCACTCACAGATACACACACAAGAAGCGTCCACACTGTTACGGTTCAAACAATACGCGTATGGCATTCTCGAATTCAGAAAGGAATTCCATTGCAACGACACTATCAGGAAGTTTATTCCACAACTCTACCGCCTGAACAAAAGATGACTGCTTAAAAATATTTATATGGGCATCAATGGCGGTTAAAACTTTCGGGTGATGTAAGCGATCTAGCCGGTAGCTTTTCGGCTTCACATATTTGGACTTATCAATTTTAAAAATGAACGGAT
Source organism: Ixodes ricinus (assembly GCA_037355805.1). Taxonomy (NCBI): domain Eukaryota; kingdom Metazoa; phylum Arthropoda; class Arachnida; order Ixodida; family Ixodidae; genus Ixodes; species Ixodes ricinus. Next base: position 53,503 of record JAZHYW010005888.1, read on the forward strand.
TTATATGAAATATTTCAGTAAAACATCATTAAGCGCCTGCAGGCTACAGTACAATCTTTCGATTAAATTAAAGGATTAAGCTGGAACATTCTTCGGTCTTTTAGTGCCTGCAAACCTGCCTGTCGTTTCAGCGCCGTAACAGATGTAGTATCTTCTATAGTCAGAACAGATTGAGTGCACTGCCAGTGACTGTACGTTTTCCAAGCTCCCTTGAGAGTGTGTCCTGCCAGGGATCCCAGACTTCGGATGCGTACTCTAGGGTCGGTCTTACTAGAGCTTTATACGCAATAGTCTTAACCGAAGGAGGTGTCCTAAGCAGCCTTCTTCGTAGATACCAGAGCTTTTTTTGTTGCCTTTTTTTTCTTATATAGTTCACATGTTTGTTCCATTTTAGATCGCTCTTGATAATCACACCCAAGTACTTGTAGCTATCAACTTTGGAAAGCTTAACAGCATCAAGCTCATAATCAAAACATAATGTATTCTTTTTTGTTGCAATATGCATGTATTGAGTTTTCTCGGTATTTATTTTTATGTTATTTTCGCTGCACCATGTCAACATACCGCATAAGGGATTATTAAGTTCAATCTGGTCGTCCACGGAGGTCATAGGAGTGTATATGCATACAGTCATCAGCAAACATTCTCATTTTTACTGATCTGTCACTGTTAATAGAAAACAAGCTGTTGACATATATTAGAAAAAGCAATGGGCCCAACACACAGCCTTGTGAAACCCCAGAATATATGCTTAACAAATCGGGAAAAGTGCCACCGATATCTACGAACTGCTGCCGATTTGTAAGGTATACGGCTCTTATCCATTTCATCAAAAATGAAGGAACACCGAGGTCAAGGTGTACATTAATTAACTAACTCGTGATGAGGTCCGCGATCAAACGCTTTTGACAAATCGATAAAAATGGCGTCCACTTGTAAGCGATCATTTACAGTGACGGGATATTTCATGCGATAACATTCAATTAGCTGCATTGTGGAAACCGTGTTGATTTGCGCTTAGTATGCCATATTCATCAAGAAAATATATTAGCTGTTAGTTTACAATATGCTACTAGTAATTTACATGACGTAGAAGTCCAAGAAATGGGGCGATAATTATCGATTGAGTCCCATTTACCACCTTTTTTAACTGGTACAACTCTCAGTTATTAACCATATGTCGTTCGCTTTTGCGGATTCCCGAGTGACTTGGAAAAGATGCACGTAAAATATTGTGCAACCCATTCAGCATATCTTCTAAGAAACGCGTCGCCTGGGCCAGTCGATTTTTTTACGTTTAGTGATAATAGCAAGCGACACAATACCCTGTTCTGATATGAAGCTGCACGCGTCAGATTTTTATTCGCTAGGAATGGTGTTGGATTCGCTTATCTCCACTGCTAAAAACAGACTGAAAATAGCGATTAAACTCAAATGAAATTCTGTTCCTGTCACTCACATTGTATAAAACACAATCGTCTGCAAATAGTATGATTTTGACATCAATGTCCGTTAACGATATCGTTGACGTAAAAAAAAAAAGTAAGGTACGTTAAGACAAAGCCTCGGGGCACACGAGAATCAACGGCATCAAGTGAGATTCATATCCTTTAAAACACGCAGGACTGTTGTCTCTTTTTCAAGGAACGAGGTCAACCATGCAACTAATCTACTCGGTTTGAGGATAACATGAGAGCAGACGTGGAAAGGAGGCGTCACAGTCGTCTGCGAACGGTTTGTGTCGTAACAGACTCTGAAAGTGTGCTTCAGATGTCCAGTCTACAGCGGCCTTGAAACTCTGAGCAGCTCTTTGTTCGTCAACGAGTTACTCCCCCGGCTCTTCTGAAGATTGTATTCCGCACGAAGGTATTTTTTTTTACGACTGACTTAGGAGGATTAAAACTGAACTCGTCGTACAACCCGTTTTCAACTTCTAATAGGGTATTCACACGAGGGAGAAATCCGCGCAGGGATGTGCGTGTGGTCGACAGAAGGCGCAACTTCTCCTCGGCTTCGTCGTATACTCAGTCCGACGAAATGCCGGGGAGAGGGATGTCAGCCCTTGCGGTCCATTTGAGAGGGTTGCGCACTTGACACCACTGCAGACAAATGAAGCGAGCTCTACACTTGACACCAAATAGTTTAACGACAAAATATAATTGAAAACAAACACTGATCCGCCGCCACCTGCATTGCTTGTGCCGGCCCAGCAATCCTCCCTCCCTCCGCCACGCTGGCTGACGTAGCGCCGCCTCTCAAAAGCCTGACGTTTTGCGTCGCGTGATGCGCGCGCCGTGGAAAATCCCCGGCACATTTCTCTCCTCGCGTGTCCGAGACATGTGCAAATTGCTCAAAAAGGTAGTTAAGTTAAGTTACTGAGTATCGACGCCAAAGAAGTAGTTGGAGTAGAGTAGAAATTACGCATTTGTAATACTAATTGAGTAAACTACTAACTACTGCAAAAAGTAGCGAGTTACTCTGAAGTTACTTTTGAAGTTACTTTTTATGATAATGCAGTGAGTGCGCAGGCGAGCTGGTGGATGTTAACCATTTTGTTCTTAGCCCGAGACTGAGGCAGGAAAAGAGGAAAGTTTCAAAGTAGAAGACTTTGAGACTACTTTGAAACTTTCCTCTTTTCCTGCCTCAGTCTCAGAGCTAAAACAAAATGGTTACTATATTTTTGTGGCAGCAAAGGAACAGCAGTTTTGATCAGTGAAAAACCCTGCGAGCCTGAAATAAATGCAGTCATTTTATGACTTCCAAAATAGTTTATTCGCTCGCAAAAGCAATTGTCTTTCAAAATTGTTATCGGAGAGTTTCCCCTTTTCTCTCTAACGACGTCCTCAGCCAAGCTAAACAGACGTTCCACCGTGGCGCTCATTGCTGTCTTACCAAGCATCAAGGAGAATGCAGGGATTGGTGTTCCACGCGCCCACACGCACGCCTTTCGTGTATAAAAGATTCGAAGTAAATAACCAAAAGAAAGCATTGACGAACGCGCGTGCAAGATGCCATTTGTTTTAGGTTTTGCTTTGGAAAAGTTACTACTGCTGAGGCCAGCACGTGCGGCGCGTGGAACACCAATCCCTGCATTCTCCTGATGCTTGGGTAAGACAGCAATAGGTCTATTTTAGAAGCAGGCTGTGAGTCGGGTAGCGGTGTCGGTATTTTGGTGTCCGCGACGAAACATGTGAGGCTTGCCGGCCTCTGCTAGAGGGTATTTTATAACAAACTCTCCTCCTTCTTCCTTTTTTTATTCGGCAAGTTGAGATTGATATGACTGGCCCCTTTTTATTCAGACGACGTTCGGAGAGTTCGCCGAGCGAGTGCACCTGACCATCAAGGGATCAAGTCTCGCACCACGACGATGGAATCATCAGAACAACTGCGCGTCTCGTTTCAATGTTAATGCTACGCCACTGGAAAAAAAAATTGCTTTTCGCCGCTGACGTTGGGTTTAACAAAAGGATCTCCCAAGGGTAACAAGTACAACGTTTTCAACAAAGAGGAGGTCTCCTTGGCGCGGAAGGTCGGAAGGACGCGAAGGATTACGTGAACAAGCTGGAAGCGGGAAGGTGCTCCCATGAACGGATTATCCGTGTCTGCGTTTGTGCGCGGGGAGTCCGGCTTCGGAAGGGAGTATGCGCTGACGTCGAGGCGACCATGAGAATAGGCGCCCAGCTGCGAGGTCATTCCAGTGGCTTCTACCGTGGAGCCTACCGCTTGAGTCAGAACTAACTAAAGGCACACAACATAAAAACAACAACCCTTTGAGTGTCCCCGTCTTTCACGGTTGCAGCTGGAGGCGCGGCGCCTGCGTGCATTACCGGATTAGGTCAATACCCGACCAAGGCTTGTTAAGCATCTCTGCCTGTGTTCGTGCGCGCCGGTGTTATGTTTTGACTGCTCGTCGCCACCTTGCCCCAGGACACCTGTGAGGCAGTTTCTACGGCTGCCGAGTTTATGTGCGTGGGAACGGAATGTGAGGGGGCCCCTTGTTCGGGAACAACCACTTAATCTGCCAGCGTCTTATTATTTCTGCGCTCAAACTTTTTTTATAAAAAAAAATAGGATTAGATTTTAAAAGTAGTTAGTAGTTTGAGTAGAAGTTACCTGAAAAACGTAGTTAAACTAAACTACTAATTACCCAAATAAAGTTGTAATTGAAAGTTACCAAGTTACTCGGAAAAAGTAGTTAAACTACAGTAGTTTGAGTAGAGTAGTTGAACTACGTCAAGTCTGCTCGTGTCAATGCCCCTAAGCTGCGAAAACGGCCCGACTTGCGCAATAGCTGACTAATGAACGAAAGAAAAAAAGAGTCGAAATTGCTGCTGTCCTTGCGTTGATCCTCGACGAAATCATAGGATGGGAATTCCAACTTCTCAACGGTCCGCATGCATGTCTTCGGAGAGTCAGTCTGTTCTCCCGGGCGTCGGCGATTTCGGATGCAGCCATCACGACAGCTTCCCTCGATCGCCGCCCATGGTACGCATACTGTTGTCTTCCAAGAGCCAAACTCTTCCTCCCGGGTGCTGGCGGTTTCGCGCAAACGGCATCGTCGCTGTGTCTCGATTTTACGTTGTCGCGCACGTTGTGCCACCACCACGGTCGCAGGATACCCTCCTCTCCCGCTCCCGCTGCGCGCCATTGGAAGCGTAGCAGAATACACCTTCTTGTAAGAGGGGAAGCGGACGCGTAACGAGCGAACAAACGGAGCGAAAGATTACGGCGGGAACTGCGCATTATCGGCCTCCCAAAACCAGTTCATTCCAAACCAAACACCGACTGTCCAAACAAAAGACGGCTGGATGCACAAAAAACAACAAATGCTGACGCATTAAAAAAAATAGAAAAAGGAAAAAGAGCTTTATACTTAACTAAAATGATCACGCTAAAACGTACGTCTTATATCAATCCTATCACACCGCCTCGCTGGTGGTGTGATAGGATTGATGCTTCATCATAGCAGATACTAAAAGTGCAAGGTCACGGCGAATCCATCGTACTGGTTTGGTCAATCCAGTGATTGCGCACGCAGAGAAAAGCATAATTGCGAGGCAAACAACACGCCGTAATGTGTTGTCAGTCTTCCATCCTTTTTTTTTTTTCATTATCTAGTTTAGGTTTTTGAGAACCTCGTTCACGGTCGGCGTGTCTCGCGAGCAATAACGGAAGCCCTATCAACGGCGATAACGTGAACACCACAGGTGCTCCATCGGCTGCAGATAGGCGTTTGCGGTTATCACATCAAGGACGCCGCAAGTCTACAAAAAAAAAAAAAATAATAATCTTGAAGCGTCGGTGTCTGAGCGGCCCGAGATGGTTGAGGTTTTACTCAAACCCGACGCTACGGTCCCATGCAGGTATCTCAAACTCATTCGAGTGGGCGGGTCAGATAGTCCACCCCCGAAAAGTCGAGGAGAAACGTAAGAGGGGATCAAGAGAATTTACAGAGAAGGGACCTCGTGCTCTCTGCTTTTGGTAAACTCGCAGTTTTGCTAGTGACACCTTTAGCTGTGATTTGTTTATAGGCCTCTACTTTGGGCCCTTACCTGATGCGGTAACAAGAATTAAAATGGCCCCGTTCCGCCAACGTGCTAGCATATTTTTTTTCTTTTTTAATAGAACAAGAGAGCAAGCAGGTGTGTTTCCCGTTGCTCGATTCACTGCGAAATGAATCGAGCTCAACTTTTGTGTTTGCATGCTCAACATGTTTGAAAAAAAAAAATCTTCACAAAACCGTTTTTGCTTTCCTGGCGAGTTTTATATCAGTTGCTCCTGAGTTTGTACAGCCGAGGTGCGTCCTTGAGCGAAGCGTTTGCGCTTGCACACTGGTAGCAGAATTGCCGTACAGGTGATTAACAAACATCTTAACTGCAAAAAAGAAGAAAGAAAGAAAGTTTTGTCCCTGATATTATTCCCAATTTATTTCTTGATCAATATTCTGTGTGCGTGAACATCGAGATGCTTCACTAATCTTCCATAAATCTCGTTCCCTTGGAACTTTGGAAATCAGCCAGAATAGTTATCATATTCAGATCCGATAACAAACAAAGCCTTATGAATTATATATCGATTTCATTAACATTCACCTCCAGTAAGTTCGCGAAACCCATTGTCTATAGGCATATCTCCGGGTATCCTCAAGTTAATTCAATACGATGTCCCCAACAGCACGGTTTTCGTCGTAATTTTCAACTACAAGGCCACTGCTGGAATTCACCCACGACATAATTGTTTAATCTCTGGAAAAAAAGAAGCCAAGTTGATGTTATTTTCATAGATTATGCTAAAGCTTTCGATAAAGTTTCGCACTCTAAGCTACTTTTAAAGCTAAAAGTTATACTTAATAATTTCATTTTTACACGCCTGCATCACTAATTACTTAAAATACTAATCACAGTTTGTTAGTTTGTTTCTTTCGGGAACGCTGCCTCTTCGGAAGTGTTGGCTAGCTCAGGTGTCCCGCAGGGACACCTGAGCTAATAATAGAAACCACCTGAGCTTATAATAAACACCAGTTGAAAGTGGAGCGCCTGTCCTACCGGCTGTGTTTTTTATTGTGCCCATTTGTTCGCGCTTTTTACCGCGCTTTTTAACCTTTTATTCAGTCCCGCAGAGATCTCTGTTATTGCTTCCTTCATTTCTTCTTTATATTAACGATATTGTAGCTAAACATATCGATTAAAATCTCTCTTCGTGCCGATGATTGCGTCTTGTATAATGTCATCGCTTCCGTAAATGATCAAGAGTAATTACCTAATGAATACTTTCTATGCCTCTTTACCTGGAATTAAAAATGGCATATGGAAATCAACTTTAACAAGTCTGTATTTACGAGGCGAACAAGAAATCACCTTTGGTTTTTAGCTATGGCGTCGATAAGATCGTTTTAAAGGAGGTTAAATAGTTAAAATATTTAGGCACCTTTTTAAACTGCCAACCTTAAGTGGGGCAAGCACGGTGATCTATTCCCTTTGCGCCCTTAGACGGATACGTCAAAAACATTTAAAATGTTATAGAGTATAATTTTAGAGTATGTTTTGTTGTTTGAAACCCATATTAAGAAAAAAGTTTAGAGTATGATTTTGTTGTTAGAAACTCTTATTAAAAAAAAAGCGACGTTAATTTTGTCGATTTTGTTCAGGCTAAGACAATCATATTTATTACGTGTATTACCGAGTACGACGGACATTTCTCCCTTTAGAGTTCCGCTGTCATTACCTCTCTAAACAAACCAGCAACTAAAAACGTAAAAATAATAAAAAACTATTTATGCTGATACGATGATTTTATTTCCGCAAATTTAAATTGTTATTTTCTAGGGTGTTTTTGTTGTTGCTTTGTTCACTATTACTGAGAACCATTGTATCTCCACTCCTGCAATGACCTCAAATGAGGTCGCACCATGTGCAAATAAATGAGAAAAAAAAAAGGGGGGGGGTGGTGGTGGTGGGGAGCGAAAAACACGACGCAAATGAAAGCCGGATAGCGTAAACTATGTCAATACGTTACGTGTAAAGAGCAGACCTACGTTTCGAGCGGAAATTAATCGGCGCCATGAAATCACTATGGCGTTCCAAGCCCGTTGGCCGCCGTCCGCGCGTCCCAGCGAGTCGGGCTGCATATGCGGTCGGCGGGCTACGCGTTTGAGACCCTTTTGCCATAGAGCCAATGCTAATCACCTGCTAAACCAGTGAAGTGAACGCACAGTAAATTTGCCCTAATCATCCTCATTTTTTTTTCTGTGCGTGATTGGTTAAGCCGGTCATATACTCCGTTTCAAGACTGAGCTCCGCCTTCAGCGCGAGCTTTCTGCCCGTGCTAACACGCTGAAGGAGGTGACGATGATCTTTTAGAGCTGCTTGAATGGCTCTACGGAATCGTAGCGTCGGCTGCGCTCGGACCTAGTGTGAATCACCTTTTTAGCGAGGTTCTGTAGTCTTTTCTCGTTAGACCTAAACCGGTGTGGCGAACTCTGGCGCAGCACGTGGGGCGCTCGAGGTTGCCGAAAAAAGGGTGGAAGTGCCCGGTCTCAAGGGCAACGAACTTCACAGGGCGAACCGCCGAATCGTGAGGTGAAGTTAGTTGGGCGGAAGAAAAGCAAAACAGAAAAATGTGCGCGTTTCGAAAGAAAAAGAAAGAAAAGTAAAGTTTGCGAACCTTATTTTCGATAACTATAATAATAATAATAATAAAAAAAGGGGTAGGGTTTGTAACGAATGAGACCGAGGCAAACGTCCGAAACCCCGGACTCTATTATGTTCTATTCAGCAACAATACCAGCAAAAATGTGCGTCCCACGAGCTTTTTAACAGGTACCAGAGCGGATGTGTTGTGTGTTCAACGTGGTTACGTGGCTATCACAAGAAGCGCACAATGGTCAGAAAACGCGAAAGAAACGCGCAAAAACCGCAAGTTTTTGGATACGAATTCCGGAGAGCAGACGGCGGAACCAACCGAAACATAAAAGAGCAGACGAACGAAACGGAGAGCCCAGACAACCAATTCAAAACGTAAAAGAAGAGAAAAAAAAAAAAAGACGAGTGCTGGGCCTCGGAGAAGTCACGTGCCAGGTTCCACGCACGCACGTCGCCACGTCCTCCACAGAAATCTGCCTCCTCCTTTCTTCCCTCTTACCCTCTTTTTCTCACCCACTTGGAGAGCCTAGATTTCAAAGAGGGAGCGATTGCGCGATTAGAGTCACGTGGTTTATTAGCCGCGTTTGCAAGTCAGTTCAGAAAGTTGGCTCGAGGCCACAGGTTAGGGGATGATAGGTAAAATACGTTGATTCTCTGCAACTTTGTCCACCTTTCCGCCCGCTTTTCTCCTCTCTCTGCGACGAGCCGTTGAACGCGGTGCATCCGCCATAAAATTGCAGACGCTCTCCATGCTTGCAGTTGCTCCCTCTCCTAAATAAGAGCTCCCTGTCTCCACTGCACGCTGGTGGCGCCTCCTCGACGCTTTGGCGGCGGTCACAAAAAGGGGCGTCCTTGCATCCTTGCCGCCAATCGCAAACGTTACCCAGTTGCCGGTACGTGCGGTTCAACGTTGCCATCCGGTAAATTTTTGTCGACGCTTGTTGACACGTACTACCAAACAAAGAAGTGATGGGTCCCCTGAACCTCGGCGATCCTTTCCCCAACTTCACCTGCGACACAACCGAGGGCAAGATCGACTTCCACGAATGGCTCGGCAACTCGTGAGTGAATTCCTCCGTTGTCCCGGGGCGGCACGCAGACGGCGGTTGCAAGTCCGCGATTTTTCGTAGTACCTACTTACGTCGTGCGGCGCTGTAGAAAACAGCCTAGAGATTTGTAAATTGGAGTAAACAACTCTAAGGTCGGCGTGTAATGCTATCCGCGATCGCCCCGACTGCATCGTAGCCGTCTTCAAAATTGCGATACAAACGGCACTGCACGTGTTACGTTATCCGGTGGTTCACAATTATTTTCTCGATGTGATTTTCGCTGGTGGGTTGCGAACATTGCCGAAAGTACCGTTAGCAAACAAACCAATGTTTCATATTAGCCAGTATTTTATGTCTGTAAATTGGTAAAATAATATTTGTCATTCTAATGTGATGTGAGAGCCCATAAAACTTGGTTTTACATGAGCCGATGCGAGTAGATCATTTCGCACTGCAGAAAATCCTTAGTTCGCATAAAAACGGGAATTGGAACCGTGTATTTTGCTCGGATAAAAGATAAATTTGCGTTATCTCTGAAGCTGACCCAACGGTAAAATGAGTCGGTTATTCCAAACGTCCTTTAGGCATCGCTTGAATCACTCGGCTGAAGGAATTAATCCAGGGAGGTTAAACCGATAGGGGGGTGCAACGATTTTCGGACTTCGTATCAAACATTTCGTTTGAAGTTGTCCTCTGACATCTTCTGAAGTCAGATGAATCCGAAAACCAGATTTTTCGCCTGCGATAGTCCTAGATTGTTTTCTAGACCTTGAAAAGATAAATATTGGCATTTCGGGCACCCCTGCAAGCTCTGTACTTTCGCCAGTCTTCTAGGGTCCACGACCTGGCCGCACATTCGCAAGTTGACGTACATATCGGAGTGCCGTGTATGCTTCCCGATATTCTTTCTCGTTGAGGACTAAGCTATCTCATCTCGCCCTACTCAGCTGATGTTCATTGGCGGGCGTTAGGCTGCAGCTTAGAGCCGAGCGAGATCATAATCCGATCTGCACCGTAGTTCGCTTCGGCTGCCACTTGTGTGGTTGCAGGTGCGGGAAAAAGGCTCAGACCTTTGGCTTTGCAGTGATGTATGCAGCGGAATCGCGGCATATTTTAATAGAGGATGTGTTTTCTCTATCCTCCGGGACCCGATAAACAATGTAAAAATGACGAGATGCAGATTATTTTAATCATAAAATTGTTGCACCGCCCCTTTAAACCAATAAAAGAGACTGACCTTTTTTTTATTTTTTATACCCTTTCGTTTTTACGCTGTCGTATGTCGCGCTTGATTGGCAGACGACAATCGTCGTCCGCTACATCCTTCAGCGTCCTTGCGCACGAGGAAAATTGTGCGGAACTCAATGTGGACATTAATTCGGCGTATTTGCCTTGTACGGCCTTGGGAGGGGCCTGGCTTAGAATTTGGGTCTGAATCGGACGAAGCTTTGATGAATTGCCAACTCAAAACTCAGCCACGCCCAAGCGCTCTCTTTGGTTCGAATGGGTATTTTGAAACCTGCGCGTTTGGAATGTTAACTTACGTTTAAATGTCGCGACCACGGGATGTTTCTTTTGTTTGTCTACTTCTTCCTTTGGTCACCATCACAGTCCATCCGACCGGATGTGTCTTTTTCTCTTGATTTTGTCAATATATTTTCGTATATACGTTGGGCGCCGATAAGACATGACGCGTGTTTGCACAAAAGCCAGACGGAGTCCTTCCAAAGAACCGAGGTACACCTACAGCTGCTACACAAACACCTACTAAGCAGATGTCGTTGTGGATGTTTCAAACTCGCACTGCTGTAAAAACTTTTTTATTTTTTTATTTTAGAGCGCAGTTCTTGGGGCGTTTGTTCACGTGTTTCGCGGCGTCGCCATCGGCGTAACACGCGCGTTGCATTATGGGACGTCACAGGCCTACACGCAAATTCAATTCCCCGCTAAATTTAGCAAAGAAACTGAATTGGTATGTAGGTCTGTGACATCCCATAATGCAACATTGCGCATTTAGTTTCCCTAAATTTAGCGGTTAAACTGCTGTCGCATCACCCCAACACCAATTCAGTTTCACCTCTAAACTTAGCGGGAATTGAACTGGTGTCGAGATCACATGACGTCAATTTTCCCGCTAAATGTGACGGAGAAACTGAATTTGTCCATAAGTGACAGGGGCACGAAGTCATGTGACGTCATTTTCCCCGCTACATTTAGCGGGGAAACTGAATTGGTGTTGAGGTCACGTGGCATCAGTGGCGGATCCAAGGGGGGCGACGGGGGCAGCCGCCCCCAAACCAAGTCGACCTCCCCCCTCCCCCTTCTCGGAGGGCAATTTGTCATTGGTGGACCCCCGGTGCACACGAAAGAATGGGAGAATAGCATCCTTACAAATTTTCTGCCCCCCCCAAAACGGAGTTCTGGATCCGCCCCTGCGTGGCATCAGTGTTCCAGCTAAATTGAATGGGGAAACCGTGGGAGGAGGGGAGGGTACGGAGGACTCTTTCCTCCTCCTCCTCCTCTGTGCCCTACCCTCCTCCCGCAGTTTCCCCACAAAATTATATAAATAATAAATAAATAATTTATATATATATATATACACATATACCGTAATATCCCAATAGATAGCCCACCTAAGATCGAGAAAAAATTGGGTGAAAATGAGGAGTGGGCTAACTTTCGATGTGCAATCAAGAAAAGCCTTAAAAAATGCTATTCTTAAGATTATGCGTCCCTGCCAAACTTGTTATCGCAGCGTGGCGATAAAGCAAAGATGACTACTTACCAGTCAGCAATGTTCGCTTATATCCCGCCATTGTTAACCTAGACGCATTTACAACAAGGTCATCATTGATCCCAACACTGCGATTACTAGGAGTGGGCTATCTTTTGGTGTTTAAAAGAAAATAGCAAATCAAGCCAACAATAGTGGTGGGTTACCTTTCGGGGGTGGGGCGTCTCCCGATATTTTACGGTATATATAATTTATATTATGTATGCAGGCGTATGAGGTCTATATTTGTACATATAGATATTTCTTTCTCAAATTCTTTAGCACGGTATATCGCAAAATCAAAATACCTAAAGAGCTGCGCTCTAATGTCGCATTAGATAAATTTGTTATTATCTTTAGATTTTTTATACAATTTAGTTTAAAGGTGGAAAATTTATGCTCACCAAGGAAACCTATTGGCAAGCAAATGAAGGTGTAACTACAGCTTTCAACATAAAACAAGCAACCATGATAGCCTTCTTTTGCAAAACGTGCAGTGCCCTTTGTGGCGTCGATAGGATTGCTGGGAGGTAGCAGACAACGGAGGCGACTTTGGAGCCTTTTTTTTTGTGTTACGTGGTAGATGCTGAGTGAGCAAGGAGGACCATATGTGACGTTCGCATATTTCGTTGTAAGCTCCGTGCGCAACCTTTTTGATTTTCGGTAAAGGTCTATCGTGGTGTAAGGGATTGCTGTGCTAATTGGTTAATCGACATAATGAAAAAAATATGGAAAGAAGGACGGAGACAATCTCTGGAAAACACACACAGGACAGATGCTAGCTGGTAACTCATGTTTAATGAACAGTTCCATTGTCACAAAAACTGTTCTGCTCACTTGTATCCTGCCTTACCCAGTTTATCGAAATACATAACTTCCTGCTAAGTGTTAACGCAGTGGTTGTGTTTGCTTACAATAAGCTGAGAATGCATGTGGTGCGTGCAGAGCAGTGTCTGTGACGTTGGAATCGTTCAATAAATATTGGTTGACAGTTAGCGCCTGTCCTGTCTGTTTTCGAACTTTTGTCCCATTCTTTTTTTATGTTTTTTTTAATGTCTACCGTGGATTGGGAGGCTCTCTCGTGGCCTTGTCGACAGCCTTCCCTCCACGCATTGTACAGGTGGGGCATCCTGTTCTCGCACCCCGCCGACTACACCCCGGTGTGCACGAGCGAACTGGCCAGGGCAGCACAGCTGCACCACGTCTTTCAAAGAAGGGTGTCAAGCTCATCGCTCTCTCCTGCGACAGTGTGGAGAGCCACCGTGGTTGGATCAAGGTGGGCCGCCCATATTGACAGCTTAGCACACGCAAAGGTTCCCCGCTCAGTTGTGTATGCGAGAGTGGGTGCAGTTTCAGCGTGCGAATTGACAGGCGAGAGATGAGCAAATCATTGTATAACTTCAATTACAGGACGATGGCATGTACGCTGTGCAACCACACCCTGTGTACTGCTTTCAAATCACTCGTTTTGCGCATAATTGGCTTGTGAGCATCACTATTTGTTGTCTAGAGCCACACGGGCACCACTGCCGAAATTTCTGGTTCCAGGATGCAACAGTTTCAAATTTAGATACGGTGTTGGGATACCCTGATTATAATGTTTTATGGTTATCGAAGCGCACGTCTCTCGCTGGCCGATTCTGTGACGCTAGAAAAATGGTGCATTTATATATCAGAAAAAATTAAAGAAGGTGCGGACGCACCTTATATATACCTCATATATATAATATAAATTTGAAAATATGCAGATCAATGAACAGTACTTTATCGAATGAATCAATGTTTTACGAAACCGCCGAAAGCCAAAATAAACGGCGGAGCTAGGATTTGAACTCTGGGCCTCCCAATGTCCGGTCGGGTGTTCTTATATTATACTATATTATATTTATTATACGGGCCGCGGGCTACTTGGCATTTTGAACTTCTCTTTATGGCTCTGGATTTTTACTTCTTCGTCCACCTGTTTGACACAGTTTCAGACCAAATTCCTCTTTCACTCAATTGACTTCCCTTTCTTCTGCGTGTTTGGTCGACTTTGCCGCACTGCCCACCACTCCACCTTACCCCGCTACCCGACAGCGCATGGGCAGATGTCTCCGGAGTCGGTTTTGGAGTACTTGTAGGGGTCTGTGTGCCGGCAATCATAGCCCCTCTGCCGAGGCCAATATACCTCTGGGAACGACTCGCTGTGTTCTGGTGCACGTGCATTGGCGTGAAAGGGACTCTTCTACACACGGACAACACAGCTTTGGCTCTAGCGCTGCACCGCGGCCATGGACGAGCTTTGCTTTGGGCTATTGCCAGTGCCGTCTCTCTTCTTTTTCTTAATAAATATAAGCCAATAAAATGGGTACCGTCGGTCATGAGCCCCGCCGACCTGCCGTTCGCGCGCTTGACACGCGATGGCGAGCCGGCGGGCCATCGAGTCCTCGCGCTCTCGGCGCGAGACATCTTTTCCTTCTCGTGCTGAGGGTGGCGGAAGAAACGTCCGAAGGGCTTCCTGAGGTTTTTAAATAAATCTGAATAAATAAAAATATGAAGAAAAATGGCATTCGCAATAGCCCATGGCAAAGCTCGTCCATGGCCGCGGCGCAGAGCGAGAGCCAAAGCTCTGTTCTCCGTGTGTAAAGAGTCCCTTTCTCGGCAATACACGCGCACCACAACACGGCGAGTCCTTTCCGGAGGTATATTGGCCTCGGCAGTAGGGGCGATGATTGTCTGCGCACAGTCCCCAACATCTACGCCGTAACCGACTCCGGAGGCATCTGCCCAGGCGCTGTTGGGTAGCGGGGAAAAGGGGAGCGGTTGGCAGTGCGGCAAAGTCGGCCAAACACGCAGTGCGACGTACCTATGGATATATATATATATATATATATATATATATATATATATATATATATATATATATCATACAAAATGCCAGTGTCAAACCTCTGACTATTTTTTTCCTTCTGTGTTGTTTCAAAATAGCCACTCGCGACATGTTTCAGAATAAATGAATACCAGGTTTTCTTTTCCGCCAACTCTGCATGATGGTCAATTTACCTCGTTTCTTCATTCTGGCTACCGCATGTTAGGGACATCGGTGGTTTTGATAGAACCGAGTTGGATGGACATCTGAGAATTCTAACTTATTAGTTAATACCCTGAAGGCGACACGTACTGAATACATGTAGCGATGTAGGAGTGTGGAAGATTTAGAAATAGTGACTTTTTCTATTATAAGCTCGACTACTGATTCTAACTAAGTATTCTTAATCCTAAAGTTAGATTCAACGGAAATGCATTACCAGATGCACCACTCGCTGACAGTAACTTTGTCAAATGGCCACGACATTTCAAGATCCCTCCTGCAGGTCATACTTGAGAGAAAACTAATCTTATTATTTTTTGGTTAATATCGGTTAAAACCGGTTACCGGTAAATAATTCTACGGTTACTGAGTTCACGGTTTTTATAAATTTCGAATAACGGTTTTCGTTCCGGTTACGGTTACTGAAAAAATTTCGTTCCTAAACGGTTTTCGGTTTCGGTTCCGGTTACGGTTTGAGTCCCTGGTTCTAACGTGGACTGTTGTAGCAAGCGGTGCAGTGGGAAGCTCTTTCTGCCTTTTATATACCCCATGTCCCAAATAGTGGCCAGGCTCTTTAAATCGACCGCAAAAATCGGTTTCTTAACCTATCGCGTTACTCTTTTGTACAGCGTTGGTCACAGGTGGTGCATTTTTTCTACAAAATTCGCAAAGAGCGAACTTGCCTGAGGAAAAAGTAAAAGAATCAAAAGGCTTAACTCCTATGGAACCGCAGCGAAGCCACCGGTCTTCAAACCATAGGACGCCCTATGGTTTGAAAACCGGTGGCTTTGCTGAGTTTTCATAGGAGTTAAGCCTTTTCTTTTTTACTTTTTCCTCAAATAAGTTCGCTCTTTGCGAATTTTATAGAAAAAAAATGTAAGCCGTTTACAACTCCCTGTAACGCCGAATTAGAGCGCAGCTCTTGAGGAGGAGGGGAAGGCACGGGGGGGGGGGGTCACGTGACTTTAGGGGTTGCAAGCAAATCAGGTGCATGCAACTCAGGTTGCATGCAACCTGAGTTGCCTGCAATGCGTGGTTGCAGCGACATGCTGAGCTCAGGTTGCGTGTAACCTGAGTAGCTTGCAACGCGCGTTACGCTGACGCCGCTCAAGCCGGAAACGGGCGCCTAAGAGTTGCGCTCTAAAATGCACCACCTGTGGCCAACGCTGTACAAAGAGTAATGCGATAGGTTAAGAAACCGATTTTTGCGGTCGATTTAAAGAGCCTGGTTACTATTTGGGACACGCGGTGGAATGGTGGTCTCAAACGCGCAGCCAGCATGCCGCCAGCGACTGTCTGGGTTGCGGCCCACAAGCATCCCGCGGCTGCAAGCCCCCTTCTCATGCCTCGAGTGCCGCATGCGCCATACATAATTCTTTAATATTGTCGATTCATCTCCGCTCGAAAAGGAACTCTGCCTTGTTCATGCATTTTGCACTATTTTGTTTTTCCACCCACGGATTGCTTTGTTTATATATTTGCTTCCCAGTCCTTTCTCACATTAATTAACCGGAATGGCAATACTACTGCTAGGGTCGACAAGTGCGAGCTCTTTGCTCAAGGAGGCACCTCGGCTGCGCGAACTCTTGCACAGCATGAGCAGCAGCCAAAGATTAAGCTATGAGCTCGAGCTTCTAGCTGTCAGACAATACCTTTAAAATCAAAGTATATTCTTATAATGCTGCTATAAAATTGTCAAAAAAGCAAATACTGCTGCACAAAGGGATTTTGTTTTTGTCTGTTGAGCCTCGTGAACTGTGTGAGAGGGCAAGGATTGTGTACTTGATCTCTTTCTATTGAAAACTGCCAGTACTGTGGAATGTTGGTGTTTTAAATCTTTTGATAACATCAGGAGTGTGCCCAGAGTAGTCGTATATGCAAATAAAAGCTAAAGAGGGCAAAAGATGAGCTTACAAAAAACTTAAAGCACAAGGTTCCTTGTGTAAAAAATCTGAGGTGTTCCTTGGGAGAGTCAGCTGCTTTGCAACGTGAAACAGGAATGCTTTTTGTTTATTTATATTTTTGTCCCCAAATAGCGACACATTGCCCCCTCCCCCTGCCTCCATTGACCCTCGTCCTGTCAGGAGAGGGCTATTTGGACCCCACACTCAAATGAGTTTGAAACCCCTGATATGGACAGTCAGCGACAACTGCGACCATTGATCCTACGCAACAGTACATCTGAAGCGGTGTCACTGTGAAACAGGGGTCTCCAAACCCTGGCCCGCAGAGGTGTTCAGGCCCGACCACAAATGGCCACGGTCTTTCTGGTGACCCGCGGTCCGCAACTACTAATGCAAAAAGATAAGCGCTCGTAAAAGATTTGTCATGCGACATGCACCAAAAGCGCAAACGAAGATGTCAGAAATAATGAGAGAAAACTTTTGTGCAAATATTCAAATAGTTTGATATTCGCTTCGAGATGAACTCTGATATTCATAATTTTCTAAGTGTTGACCGTGGTGGGTCAACCCGTTGACCGTGCTTTTTACCGAGCACTGGTGCACTGCGGAGAAGCTACACCCGCGGAGCTTGCTTCTATGGGTGTTGCTTCTCCACAGTGACCAAACTCTGAAAAAGGCCCATTCATGATTGTCTCTTCTATTTCCTCAAATTCTAGATTTAATAAAGAATATTTGCATATAGCAAGAAGATTTATAAATCCCCTTAATTAGGTATAGCTGGGCATCTCTGTAGGTTTAATTTAATGTCAAATGCATCATTTACTTATCATTCCCTGTAGGCAATAGACTCTGAGGTCACAGTCCATAAATATAGCTAGATTAAAATGAACTTAGCTTAGATACCGTATTTGCTCGAGTAATAGCCGCTCTATTTATGAACAAGGCCCTTGCGTCTACTTTATCGCAGAACACATATACAGCCAATCATCGCGTTGCGCATAAATGACCTATCGAATAACTATACCGAGAAAATGATTCTCCATACAAATGCAATCTTCACAGATGGTACCTTCACACAAAGACGTTATCTCTGTCCTGTAAACTGCTGGAATCATGCTGTCGATCGCGGTGATTGGCAAGCCGCATGCTCCGCGGAAAAGCGAACCCTCAGGTTTTCTTCATAAACAGTGCGGCTATTACTCGCGTAAATACGGTATGGACAAGTGGAAGCTTTGGAACAAGGTTTACGAGTTCAGATTTGTTTTCATTTAGGCACTCTGCAGTAGTGAAGAGCCTGGAGAAACTTTTCAATATTCGATTTGAAGATAATTTGGCGAAAACCAGTATTTGCTTCAAATTCACTTCAATCTCAAAATCCACTCTTGGCATATGCATAGAAAACTGCATCAAAAGCACATTTTGTTTGAAAAAAGAGGTTTTCCTTAGATAGTCTCCACCCTATGCATAATCTGCACACAAAAATTTCCATACACGGCATACCCTGACCAATGCCTGCTCTATTAGCTCACTAAGAAGCTTGTATCATCATCTATCATTCTCAAAATGTTGCATGTCATCATAAGAAACGGTCTAGAAAAAACAAATCCTTGTATAGTGTGCACCACATCAAATTTCAGCTTTTATACGTGTATAATCTGTGGACTATGGTCCCGAAAATAGGGTAGTGTTATGATCAGCAGGAAACTCTGAACCAACTGCCGCAGTGTTCTAATTAACTACTCTGCTGCCCACTCTCTTATGCCAGCGCGGAATCAACCGCATTATTTTACACTTGGAAGGATTCGTGCACTGAGTGTGTCAGCCCTGTGTGCATGGTTGCAGCCACAGTCTCCTAATTTCTCACTTGTCTTGTTTCTGCTTCCAGGACATCAACGCCTTTGGGGAGCTGCCGGACGGGCCCTTCCCGTACCCCATCATCGCGGATGAGAAGCGCGACATTGCCGTCAAGCTGGGCATGCTGGACCCCGTGGAGAAGGACAAGGAAGGGCTGCCTCTCACCTGCAGGGCGGTCAGTATGCGCACTTTCAGTGGCTGCCGCTCGCCCATGTGCCCCACTCTCCTCTTTGTCTGTCGTCTTTCTGAGTGGAAAAGTAGGCAATCCATCCCAGATCGTAGCTGTCTTGATCGCTCCAGAATTTAAGGCAGATGCAGTTTCCTAGTGAGACACTAGCTGCCACTAGGAGGCTTCGAGGAGACTGCTTTTGCAAGTAGGTTTGGTAGTGTGATGCTTAGAGCCCTGCGTAAATAACAGTTTGATCATCCGCATTCGATCCGCGTCTGCAGACTTCGTATCCGCATCCGAACCGCATTCGCAGTGTTATTAAGTTGTTGTATCTGCATCGGATCCGCATCCGCATACTTCGTATCCACATCTGAACCACATTTGTGAAATTCAGAACTACATCTAACCCGCGATACGTGCATTATTGTACATCATAAAATCAAGTGTGAATGAATAAAAAAAAGTGTCTGGATGGTACCTTATAAGCCATTAGCTTATCTTTGTACAAATAACTCTTTGTGTAGAAGTATGGTGAAAGTAATTTTCTCATATTGTGTTTTATCATAATTGTATTATAAGCGATTATACTTACAGAGACACTTCACGTCACTGGGAAGATGATCGCAGTTATGAGATCGTCCAGGGAGTCTGCAACACTCTGCCCAAAAAATGTGATAAAAAATAAAATTGTTATTATTTTTTGCTTTGTAACACACACTTTAAGCAGACACAAATTCTCTAACCATAACAATTTATAAAGATTAGACTAATAACATTGTGTCATCTTATTTAGATCAAACAACAAAAAAGCGAGAAAGCAAAGGCGGCTCACCGCAGCGAAGTGCTCGTAAATATATGTGGTAAGATGGCGAGTATGGCCACTGGGAAAACATCACAATATTCAATAATGGCAACACCTCCTATTGGTTTCAGTTTTAAACATGAACTGGCAAAAAAACAAAGAAATGCACACGTGCGCCACGTTTTACTTGTCGAGGAGGTTTCTTTATACTTTCTTGTGGCTTCTACGTTTTAGATTTTCTTTGCCTGAAGAACGTTTTTCATTCTTTCACTGCCAAACAAGGACACGCTTTCCTGGGATGATTGATGCTCCCACAAAACATTAGATGATGAACTTCTTAGTATAAATCATTTATTCACTCTACACTCTGCAATCGCACAGGTTTGTGAACCGCCTAGGCAAAATGTAGATCCGGACCCATGGATATCTGCACCCCCTCTGCATCCACAGGCCCTGGCATTCGCATGCCATCCGCAACCTGCCGAATCTGATTAATGTTTATTCGCATCTGCCAATTAACTGCGGCTATCTGCGGGTAATCCGCGGATATGCAGGGCTCTAGTAGTGCCAAATGGCGTTGTTGTGGCGGGAGCTAAAGTCCTCATAATTTGCATTCAAATGTCTGGATCATAAATATAGTGTATTTTGCCGCCTTATGTCAATGTATGGATGCCATTGGTGAAATCCTTTTTTTAATGATAAGAGAGTGACATAGTAAGAGAAACTTTATTTTAGCTTTCAGTGAGTTGTGTCGCATTTAGAAAACAGCTCTTGTTCTACTATGGCGTTAAGAATAGAGTTGACACATATGAACTGTGCTGTTTCAAGAGCTTGCAGTTTATGTTGCCACAGTTCGGCATACATGGTGCTCAAGGATACATGCATTACATTGACTCAGTTTTAAAAGTAGTTCTGGCAATTCTGACCTGGTACCTTGCGTCTTTGTTTTGCAGGTGTTCATCATTGGTCCCGACAAGAAAATGAAGCTCTCCATGCTGTATCCCGCCACTACTGGAAGGAACTTCGAGTTAGTACATGACTGGGTGTCAAATTATATTGCGAGATTGTGCTGAAAGAAGCTTGTGAAAAAGGAGTTTTAGAAGCTGGTACAAGCTAAGATTTGACTGAACCAAAAGTAGGCTTAAAAAAAAAGCAGCATTTAAAAGTGCAAGCAAGCCAGTTTGGTGTTCAAGAAGGCTAAGCGTAAAAGATAAACTCAACAGCGAGACAGTCTCAGAATTGTCGCGAGACTTTTTGCGATGCGCGCTGCCGGCACTTTTAAAGCATGAAATGCTTTTTATTGCCACCCCAACTCTCAAAATTTTGTCCGTATCTGTTCGTCTGTCTGTTCGTGTATTTTCCACAAAATTTAGCAAAGAAAGTTGCATCATGTGACCTATACGTCAACTCAGTTTCCCTGCTACATTTAGCGGGAAAATTCACGTCTTGTGGCCAAAACATCAATTCAATTTCCCTGTTAAATTTAGCGGGAAAATATATATCACATGACACACCAGTTCCCTATATAATGCATTTCATGCATTCTAGGACTTCGAAGCTAAAGGATTGCTGCCAATATTTTTTCCTATTTTTTTTCCTTCCCAGACTTCAGGGTTTGGAATTTATGTAGAAATAGTTTGCGGAGCAATTTTCTCCTCACCTTGAATTTATGCTAAAGTACTGCCGGCATTTGGAATAGAGTATACCCAAACTCCTGTGTTGCACGAAGCCACACACAGTTGCAAGAGGCATGTTCCAGTCTCATGTAAATGATGCAAGCTCCCCAATGTTCTGCTTATTGTTCACCTATCATGTACCTTCCTGTTAGCTCACAAGGGCTATAGAATGCAAACCTCTTCTGGGAATTCTCCCTGCTCAAAGTCATCTTTAAGGCACACATGTCTGGGTTGTTTTTTCATGTACAAACACGTTACTTGCAGCGAGGTCCTGCGTGCCACCGATTCCCTGCTGGTGACGGAGACCAGGAAGGTGGCGACGCCTGCTGGTTGGCAGGTCAGTGTTTTTGTTTTTTCACATCTCTAAGGAAATGTTAACTAGGGATGAAAATGCTCGAAAAGCAAGCGGACCAGCTTGCAGTAAATGTAATCTTGTCAGAGCAAGCAAGGCAAAATTTAGACACTTTGTTTGCAGTCAAATGTATGGGCACCTGCACCCTCTCTCATTTTGAGCACTGATCAAAGCTGTGTGCACGCTCTCCTCATCTCCTCAGATATGCTAAGAGAAGTTGTCTCGAGCATAGTCCACCTTAGTCTGGCTTTACTAAAGTCTGGATGATATGTTCCTTTGTCATCTGGTGAGAAGTATTGCCTTTACGTTCTTCAACACTTAGGCCACAAAAATATATGATTTAGACAAGGGGAAAAAAAACTATCTGTGAGCATCAAATCTTAAATTTCTCCCGGAGTTTATAAGCTTTCTGAAAGCACCGAAGGCTGCACAAGTTTTCCATTTGGGTTGCTCAAGCTTCCCCTTGTCTTATCTTTACAGATTCAGATTCAGATTGGTTTTATTTTTTATTAGTAACAGTACAGATTATTGAAGAAACCATCTGGGCCCATAGCCATTGGCTAGTTTGGGCCCATTTTTAAAAATGCATGAAAACAGTCACTGTTAGAAAGACCATAAAGGAAACCAAGTAATGACCGGTTTAGATGCTATAATCTGTTATGACACACAAACAACTTAACTAATGTAATGATAATTGTTGAAACAAAGGTAGTCAAGGCTAACAAAGATTACCTGTATCGTGTGGGTTTGAGACTCAAAATGAAAATAGGCATGTTCTTTCAAAAATATGTGCTCTTCTAATGAGGCATTAAAGTTGTTTGAAAGTGTGACTGACGATGGTAAATTATTCCAGATTTTAGTGCCGCAGAATTGTATTAGTCGCTTGCCATATACATTGAGATATTGGCAGGTTAAACTCGCCGGATATGTTTGCCCTTGTTAGTCGGGTGCTTTTCCATGTTGGGTGCTTTTCCATGTTGCAGCCTCAGCTAGGACCTATTTCCCCTTCAATTTTTGAAAGGTTTTGGAGAACACGAGGACCAAATGTGCAGACAAAGAAATGAATATTATAGTCAGTTACAGGTTAAGAAAAGTTTTGGAGGGGAAAGGAGGGCTGGGGAGGAGGAAGCAAATGGAATGCTGGAGAGGGGAAACCCCCTCCTTTCTCCAGCGTTCCATCTGCTTTCTCCTCCCCAGACATCCTTCCCCTCGAAAGCTTCTCAACCTGTGACTGACTATAGCATGTCGGCAATACCGGCCTTAGGGGTGGGCGACCCTGGGGGGGTTGCACAGGGCGCCATCCATAGGCGGAAAGTTCTCAATTTCCCGGGGGGCTGGGGCCCGACAAGCCCGCCAATCCCCCCCCCCCGCCACACACACATACAAACACGGGCATGGTGGCGGGGGCCGAGAGGCGGCTGGGTATAATAAAACCCTTGGGTGAAAACAGCAACAACGGACGGTGTATTTTTTGACGTTTCGGCAGTCCGGCCGAAAAGTCGAGCTTCGCGAAAATCAGGGGTCGCGAAAATAAACGGTTTTACAGTATAAGTCTAATTTGGCCCAGAGGGCAGCACAGCGGTCGCTTTGCACGCGGCTCCCGGTGGAAAGGAGTGAGGGGCTGGGACATCCACCAAACCGACTGAACCCCGCCCCTTCGCGATTTTGGGTGACAATTAAGTGCGTGACCTGTTGAACACTTCTGCAAAAAATATGTTTTATTCATCTTTGGTCGAGAAAATAGACATTAAACAGCCTAACCAACACACCATTGCTTTGGGTGTATGGGGAGCTCTTGTTTCTTCAACAGTGAAGGTTTTTGTTTCTTCAACAGTGAAGGTTTTTGTACAAGCTCGTCAGCTCATTTCCGACAATATATGGAACAAGATACATAAGCCTGGCAGATTATCGCGGGTATAATCAGTATCAACGAGTATTTCACTACTGAGATGCAAATACATTTTCAAATGTCAGTCTCAATACAGAAATACAGATACTCGAAGTATCTCTAAATACTATCGCGATACTTTTGTATCGCGATACTGCCCAACCCTGCTACAGTGTACGATGCAGCTCGTGGCGTCTCGTGCTCAGCTAGCACAGGCCCACGAGCGGGGTTGCCGCGCGTGCAAACGACTAAGTTCCGCTATGCATTGCGGCCGCGGCGGCGTAGCTAAACTGACTGGTGAGATCGGTCTCGACTTTCGTTAAGCTACTGGCATGAGCCGCTGGACAGCCTCTGACAACCGGCGATATTCGCATTCAGCCAAGATGTCATGACAAGATTATCGCGTTGTGCCGAGAACATCAAGAGAAACCTTTGTGAGCGGTTGTTTAAAACGCTTGAATTCTTTTCGCTTGAAAGAGACGTCCCAGACGTGTGTAATCCCTGGAGAACGTAGCATAAGCATGCTTACGGCATGATACTTAAACAAATGTCTGCTTTTGTGACCCTATAATTTAGCTGTCATTGCAGTTGTGATCAGTGAATTCGGGGTTCAAGCGCACTGATTATGATGAATTGTTTCAACGTTTGGGAAAACAAAATGGGGCTTACAAAACGTATTATGTCGTCTACTTCCGTAGGCTGCAGGTCCGCTAGAGGTGCCACTTCCGTCATTCGCGACTACTTCCAGTGGCATTCGAAGGAATTTCCATCACTAGCCTTTATCGTATTTGCTAATACGTAGGGTCTTCGAACAGGACTGCGCGAATACTTAGAACAATTTATCCACTGGGTGCCAGCTATCGATATGTGCGGGCACCTGGGCGCACAGATGAGATTAATTAGGTGCACCCAGGCCAGGGTTCCGGAGGCGATGGTGCACTTTCCCGGAGGCGATGGTACTTGCTTTCCGAAGAGCTCGGGCGGGAAGGGGGGGAGCCCGGCCGCTGGGGGGGGCTCTGCCCCCCGGGGAAAGATCGAGGCTCGGGCCCCAGGCCCCCAGTAGTCGCGCCTATGGCGCCATCAATAGAGGGTGTTGCCGTGCCCCCCTGTTGAATTTTTTTTTAGCTTTTTGGATTTATTTGTTTGCAGTGCCCGACACGATGATGCTAAATGCTCAATTGCCGTTCATTTTTGGAATGCGGGTCTCCGCTGACAAAATGCTTGTGCTGGGACACTGCTCACATGTTTACTAACAATGTAATGTCACACCTAGTAACTATGGGCATATAAAAGGGAGGGGGGGCACTGCAATTTGGTTGCTCGTGTAACCCAGTTTGAGGACCCTGTTAAATAGAGCATAAAGAAGACATATAACGACAGTAGTGCAAAAGCATGTACGAACACATAGGACCAAACCAAAATATGCCAAGAGTAGGCTCAGCATCTGTTCCAGTTAAGGGACGTTCGGGACTGCACCTAGTAGTACTTTCTTAATCAGAGTACTTCATGCCACGCACTCCCACATTCCCCGCTAACTCATGATTGAAATATAATACAGGGCCGGTTTGTAAAAAAAAATGTTTGGTTATGCCAATTTGTTTGTTTTTTGGCATGTTGCAGAAGGGCACCCCGTGCATGGTCCTGCCTTCGGTGACCGAGGGAGGAGATTCCCAAGCTGTTCCCGACGGGCATCAAGCAGTACGAGTTCCGTCTGGCAAGAACTACCTCCGAACAACCATGGACTGAATGCCGCCTTGACTGGGTGCTCACCACAACAAGTTTCCTACAGTCGCTTCTATTTTTCTACTAAATATTTAAGGGTGCAACATTTTGGTACAGGTAGTCTGAATGTATACAACGATTGTAATAAAAAAAAAAAAAACAAGAACAATGCTCCTTATTTAGCTTTGAGGTGCTTTTCCATGTTGCAGGCTGCTGTCTAATTGACAATGTTTGGAAACTGGTATTCAGATGCAAGTGTAGAAAACCTGAAAACGAAAGAGATACAGGAGAAAAGTGTTTTTTGTGCAGCCTGCACACTGCAAGTAGGTACAAAGCTCGGTTACCTGAATCAAGGATGCCTCCAGTACACCCTTGCACTTGACAATTGCCCCATGCTGGTGGCTATTCTTGTTGTTTGTAAGAGAAGCAAACGGAGGTCTCGGGCCAGCAGTGGTACTGCACTGGCTACATTTCTCGTCTACAGTGGAGACTATCGGACCATCATTAGGGCTGACTTCCCACTCTAGAAACATACTCACAATTACATTTTTTGACAAGAAGTTATCAACCTTGAAGGCCCTTAGGGGCATTACACAAAAAAGAGAGGGGGGGGGGGGGTACAAGCTGGAGAACATCGTTATATAAAGCAAAGAAACAGGAAAAATTTACTCTAACACTCCTGAAAGAAAAACAGCCAATTAAAAAGAAATACACAAATAAAACATTTCTCCGCACCGCACAACCCCATGCGCAAACTTGCGCATGGGGTTACGCAAAGAGAAAAGACATCTTCATTCTTTTGCGGAATAGTTAGGCTGTTGATCAGCTGAAGATCGTCACAGGTCTACGTCTATCTTCCAGCTAGCTCCCTAATTCATGTTTTGGAAATTACCTGAAAAAGAAAGAAAAAAGCTAGGGGAAGAATACCTTCTTTGTGTAAGTGGGTGTGTCTTTGGGGGGGGGGGGGGAAGAAATTCTCAGTGGACACAAAAGCTAAATCGAGGCCAACGCAGCCCCGCAGTGGCTTAGATAAACACCCGAGGGTATCAGCGCTAGATTTTAGCAGCTTCCAAATTTGATTGCTCCCCCAAAGCCCTCCCAATTAAGGTCAATATCTTTTAATGAAAAATTGACATACACCAGCAAAAAGTTGCTTTGGTGATATAGCAAAATATTGGGTGAACAAAATAGATCTGGGCAACGTTTCGGCCGCAACGTCATCCCCCTCCCTCTTGCCCCCGGGCCGGAGCCGTAAATCCACCCCTGGGCTGCGCTTCGCTAAAACGTCGCCACCGGCACAAGCAGCTCTACTATGAACAAGAATTTTGACTGTGCAAAAGGCATCTGGTGAAGGCTCGCTGTCAGCAGGTGCTCAACAGAAACACACAGCTGTGGCGGCCCGTGTGGGCTGTGATTTTTGCGACCTTTGGAACGCCCTGATCAGCGTTAGCTGTAATCGAGGGATGAAAATCGACGGCACGCTCTCAACGCAAGCAACGAAGTAATTTCTACCCGTCCCCACTGTTAGGTTTCGGAAAGAAGCAGTTTAAAATGCGATCTCGTTTTCCGAAAGAAGGATTGAGTTAATCCGGATTTACAAGAACTCCACACTGCCCAAACCAACGTTGGTCCACAAACCATCCAAAGTTCAAACGCGTGGGATACGCGCCAAGAATCTTAGAGGGACGTTTCTGCATATGGATACGAGAGGGCGGCACTTTCCCGTTAACGAAAAGCAAGCCACAGTTCCGAAGTCGCGCAGACCTGGGCCTTTGACAACTTGGACGTCCTTTAGAGAATTCAAATGAAGACGTTTATGTAGATTTTTTCTTGTATCTAGAGCACCAAATGCAACGAATCATTGACATGACTCAAGTGTCGTATTTTGCTCACAAGGCTAGAATTTCTCACAACGTGACAATCTGTTCATGTCAACAGCAAAAAATGAACATCTAGCTTTATAAGTAGAAAAAACGCTAATAAAAAACACTAGTAAAGAAAAAAAAAAAGGTACACAAGTTTGAAAAAATTATCTGAACAAAAATAAATATATAAAAAGAAATGTATACGGACTTTAATGGGAGGTACTTTGTCCCGTCGATAGCTCAGTTGGTAGGAGCGGTGGACTGTAGAGGAAACGATGGCTGTCATCCATAGGTCGCTGGTTCGAATCCGGCTCGACGGACGTATATTTTTATTTCTTTCGAAAACTTACTTTTTGTGGATGCAAGATCTCGATGAAAGTGCTAAATATTGCATTCTCTGCCGGGCTCAGTCGCAGTCGTATTTTTCGTACACCCATAGAAACAGAAGTGCCACTTAGTTTGGTCATTTGTTTCATTGCCTGCTTTATTTTTCGCACAAGAATAATTAAGTTATCTCTCGGCGCATGGGCTTGTATTTAAAATTAACGAATAATGCTGACGACAGTATGGCACTCAAACCTTAGACGGTTTATAAGTAGGGTATATGCAGGGGCGGATGCAGGAATTTTTTAGGGGGGGGGGGGGGTCAGGTGTTGGTCAGCGTACCATATGTTTAGGAATTCCCTCCCCCTCTTCCTCGTTTCACGCCCTAAATTTCACATATGCAAAAATCAAGAGGGGGTCAGGGCATCCGGACACCCCCTCTAAATCCGCCCCTGGGTATATCCCACGTAGCACGAGAACGTTCTGAGAACATTCCGGGAATGTTCAAAAGAACATAGGCAACATTCTTCGGATGTTGCAGATTTACGAAAGAACATTCTATCAACGTTGTCAGAAATGCGGCGCAGGCACTTATCGCTACATTCGGGGAATGCCTTCAAAGGGATATTGTTGGAACGTTCTGAGAACGACATATAACACTACCAGGTCATTCAATCATCATTGAAACATCCTAACAAGGTTCCAAGAACGTTCTCAGTACATCCAAAGAACTTCTGTAACATTCTTGGAATGTTGCAAATTTGCAATGAAGAACATTCTATCAACGTTGTCACAATGTGGCGCAGACATTTATCGCTGCATTCGTGGAATGCTTTCTGGGAGATATTCTTAGAACGTTCTGAGAACGACAGAACATTATATCAACATTCTAACAAGGTTCTAAGAACGTTCTCAGTACACCCAAAGAACTTCTGCAACATTCTCTGAGGAATATTTACAAAGATCGCATAATTATGGCTTTGCTTAGGCTGCAGCCGTACTAAGGCCGTACTACATACATAGAAATAAGTACTACATAAAGAGCGGACACTTCCATAGGCCCCAGCGGGCCCAATTCAGCGTCAGCTGAAGCGCACCCAGCGGCCAGCATAATCCCTAGTTGAGTTTTGAATGAATGGATACACGCAGTAACCGCTGGCCAGCTGAATGAATAGATTCAAGGCAAATTCTGGCATATTTTTGTACCAGGGTAGTAGCATGCGCCCTCTAGTTTAACGATTTATTGTTTTTGCTACTAGCATGGTTTTTGTTTGAAATAGAATTGTTTTATAAGCATACCTTACTTGTACTGCAGAAGAAAAGTCATCCAGCGCTACATATAATTCAAACTCACCGCACACCGAAAAGGATATTTTCACATTTGTGCTAACTCTCATGAAGGGACGACATGGGACGACACCAGGGATTGACACACAAAAGTATTTATTTTTGTAACTATGACAAGCAAAACAAACATCAACTCTGAAGACAAGGAGTGATGTATGTTATTCATACATTACAAAATAACAATACACATGCCAAAATATATGAATAACGCGTCAACAGTTGTACACTGGAGAAAAAGTACTGTATTACAGCGACAAATTCAATATGATGGAGGGCATTTAAAAACATTACCGTCCAAGTTCCATGAAAGGCGCTTGCACATATGGCCATGTGCTGAAAGGCGCTTGCACATATGACTGGCCCAGTGGCTTCTAAATTCAGTGACCGAATGCAACATGTCCGCCAACAAAGAAACTACAATCACGGATACTTCTTAAGATATACCAGGTCAGCGGCGTAGACTTTCCATTTTGCCGGAGGGGGCAGGCTGAGAAGTTCTCCGAGGGTAGAGAGAGGGGGGTGGCTGCGCTTTAACCTTCTCGCCAGAACTGGAGATTGAAGCTAACGAAAGGCACAGCTGCGGCAATCTCCAGCAACATTTTGCCCAATAGTATTCTGTCCACTAAAGGTAGAGTGGGCGTCAGTTTGTTTACATGCCACCACTAGAAGCTCGTTACATGGTCACAGGTAACCAGCTCTCGGTAAGGATCATGGCTCCGGGCCCGGGGGGGGGGCTCTGTCTCCCGGATCTTCACCGGGGGCACGAGGCCCCGATGCCCCCCCGTAGTCTACGCCTATGTACCAGCACACCATGACCGCAACGGAAGAACACTAGAAACCCGCACGAGACAACAAGCCGCAGAACCAACTCAACCCACACAATGAGGCAAGAGACACGAGACCAAGCAGCCGAAGTATCCGCCCTCCGTTGCCCTCTGTCGAATCCACGACTCCGAAGCCAACCGTCGTGCCGCAGCCATAGCCACAGCCGTTGAAGCCGTTTTGAAAGTTTTCAAAGTTCGTAATGAAGTTATTTATTAATATTATATATCTGACAAAGTTCGAAATAAGTGGCACTGTTGCGCCCACTAACGGCCAGTAGAGTCCCTAACTCCTGGGCCGCGATACGAGCTTGAGTGGCCACTCTTTACGTAGTACTATATTTCTCTATGCTACATACCTGAATATAATAAAGCTCCTCACAGGACGATCGATACTTTTTAATCGAAATATATTGTTTGCAGGCCACAAGCTAGCTGCTTCCCCAGCGCATTAGCCTGTACTATAACAGGCAGTTTACTCCTACTTATCAAAACGTGCTGCATACATAACCGATTACTCCTCCGAGCATATAAGAAATCCCACACTCAAGCGGGACAGCCTCTTTCAAAGTATTGAACCCGAGATGCTAAAAATCGGGTCTATTTAAATCTGCCCCTCTACATACGCAGTGAGGGCTAAGTTCATTATCAAGTTTTGAAAACCACTGCTTTTCTCCTAGACCTTATCTCACATTCCTCGGAAGACTCGTGAAAGATAAAATTTATCCCATATGCTAAGTTTCCAAAACCTCCACTTAATTTGCATATTTTTGGCACAAGGTGGCCTATAGTGGATGGTGTTTCGAACCACAGGTTGCGTGAAAGCTCCGTAAAGTTGGCTTCACCTGCGAAAATTCTAGGATTGTTCTCAAAAGGAACGTTCCAAGAATGTTGCACATATGAATGTTCGAAGGGGAACGTTCCGAGAACATTGTGCACACGAGTCGTCTCGCACAACAAACGTTCCTAGAATGTTGAGCAGCTTACCTTGTGTAAGGAATGTTCGCATGCGAACGTTCCTAGAACGTTCTGAGTGGTGTTTTAACGTTCCTTCAACGTTCAGAACACCCAGGGAATGTTCGCGCGACATTGGATGCTACGTGGGATGGTTCGTTCCCCAAACGCTACTTTTCGAAATCTTTTTAGAGTATGATGGAGGCTATTAGGCAGTGGCGTCACGAGGGTCAGCGGCACCCGGGGCGGTAGCCCGCCGCGACCCCCCCCTCCGCTCCCACGGCCCAACGACTCCCCCCCTCTCGCGCGGCCCGCTGCGACTCCCCCGCCCCCCCCCCCCCCCCCCCTGCTCGCCTGCAGCCCGCCGCGACATCCCCCGGAGCCCCGCACCCGGGGCGGTCCGCCCCCCCCGCTCCCCAGACGCCACCGCTATTAGGCCTATGCGCAAGAACGCAAGCGTAAAGGCGTTCTGACCAGAGGGCGACTGAAGGCTTGCAACGCTAATCTTTTTACGGATTGCTGAGGGCAGCTGGGCTGTTGTGGTGTTTCGGCTTAAAACCCTGTCGTCATAGCAACCCGGAAGATGATTAATGTCGCAAGCCGGTGCAACCGCACTCAGTCGGACTCCATGCGAAGTGTGTGAATCGCCCTTCAGGATCGAATTTGAATACCAATATTCTTTTACAGCCAAGGAAAGAGCAGCTGCAGCCCCCAAGAGGAAAAGAGTAATTGTTGCCCAACCCGGAACATCGGCTACAGGTTGTGCAACGCGGCTTGCCCACTGAACGCCAAGTCGTCTATTAGACGTCTACAGACGTCTTGGACAGGACCGAGCAAGAAATCCTGTGTATCCTAGTACATGTCTTCGCAAGACGTGATATTAGCCCCGAGAACATGGCGTGGCGCCACCTGACGGGCCTATCGTCATGACGTAGGATGAGGGATCACGTGACCGTTTCCTGCACTCTGCGTCAAGAATGGAGTGTCTCGGTCTTCACTTTTTTAATACTACGGGTGTTTAAGGCTTCTTTTAACCCAATGTTTCGTTTCACTACTGGACCCACTCGAGTTCCTAAATCGGCTACCGTACGAATGTTTCCGGGGAGCCGGTTAGCCGGTTGCAGGCGAGCAGGGAAGCGGTCCCTGCACGGAGGCGTGGACTGGCGCGGCAGAGGGTACGGGTCAACTTATCGTTTTCGGCGGTTGTCTCGCGTATCGCAATGAATGCTTACGAAGTGCGCACCTACCGTTGAACGTAGGCGAATTTATTTGCTCTACTTTTATTCGACCGGGCACCCCGTTACAACTGTGTACCCTTTTCAGTTGTGCTTTCTGTAAGCAGCATCAATGCGTTCGTGGACAAGGCCCACTAAATGTCCCGCCTGTTGCTTGATGGCGAAAGTGTTCTTGAAGCGGGACACGTGTTCTGTACAATCAAGAAGCTGGATAAGGATTGCCACACGTTCATTGTATTCGTAGCTCCAAACGTCGGCACTCACTCGTACCCGCACGAGCTGGATAGAAGAAACGTCGGTGCCGGTGCTAGGCCCGACCCTATTTTTGCTCTACGTGAACGACATGCCTCGAAGTGACAACTGCCTTCTAGTTCAGTACGCAGACGACACGTCCATTGTGGCACCAGTCTCGTCGCCCGCTGACTCTAACTGCCTTCAGCTATATTTGATGGAAATTGAGAAATGGACACAAGCGCAGCACCTCCAGATCAGCGCGACCAAAAGTGGCGTAATTCGGTTTACCAACAGTAGAAAGAGCGACAGTCCTTGTTACACCGTGGCCGGCTCTCCACTTGCAGTCTCCGATTCCATGTGCATTTTGGGCGTCACACTTACGAAAAACCTGGACTTTTCGGCCCACGTTGCGGGTGTTGTCTCGAAAGCCAGGAGAACACTAGGTTTTATAACCAGGGTCACAAAGCCATGTGGACCGGAAGCTCTGCGGTCGCTATATACGGCCCTCGTTCTCCCAACGCTGGAGTACTGCTCAGCAATCTGGTCACCCGCTCAGCAGCACCTTCGTGAACGGCTCGAGAGCGTCCAACGTCGGGCGACCCGAATCATCTGGAGCCGGTCATCTGGTGCAGCGGACGTCTCCTACAACGCACGCCTTAGGGCACTCGAGTGGCGACCCCTCGGACAGAGGAGGCGGACATCACGTGTACGTGCGGTCTGTCGGCTGCTCGACGGGTCGCTTGCGGGGTCCCACCTCGCGTCAGTGGTGCGTGTCAGCAAAAGGACAGGTCAGCCCGAGCCGCTCCGCGGCCGAACCACTCGCCATAGCGAATCTTTCATCCCCGCCGCCATCAAAGACTTTCTAACTATCCCACTAAACGCTCGCAACCCTCTACCGGCGTCAAATGACGAGTCCCGAGAACTGTGCAGGCTCTTCTCCCATCAAGTGGCGTCGGACACCTCATGAGCTGCCGCACCATAACCACTGTTGTTGCTTGCCCCTTTTCTTTTTTTTTTTTTTTTTGACTATTTATATTTACACAAATTGTTTTTTTCCCTTTACCTTTCCCCTCATCCACGGTGTATGCGGCGACCGGCTAGCAGGCGCACAAGCGTAAGGGTTGTTACCTTTCTGCCTAGCCTCGCACGTCGTCGCATATACATCATACTTCTTGTGCAAATAAATTACAATTACAATTACATCGAGCTCCTGCAAAGCATGGGTGAAGGAACATGCCGTTGTATCATTACTTGGTTAGGTTGTATGTACCCACCGGCCACGCGTGCTTTGAAATCGATCGAGCTCGCGGCCAGAGCCGGGAGGGAAACAACTGGAGCACTCACGCAGTTGCGTTTGATTGCGTTTGACTGCGTTTTCGGCTGCGAGAAACCAATACATTCCTGCTGCTTATATCGCGTGCAAACATGATTTCTTGAATTGGATTCCACGCTTCATATGAAGCACAGATGTGCCGGTGTCTCGCTTCCGGTTCTCAACACAACGCAGTTAAACGCACTAATGAATTCAAGTGTATCAACCGGCCTTTAGAGATTGCGTTTTGCGATGAACGGTGAAGTGAAGCGCCTTTTCCAAATATAATCGGTCGTCTCCCCTTGTTATCGTAGATCAGGAATAAAGAAAACAAATTCTCGTGGCTCAGTGGTAACATGCTCGCTTCTCAAGTCGCTAGTCGCAAAAATCAATACAACGCAACTAATTTTTTTATTTTTTTACGTTTTTGAAGCACAGGTTTTGTAACCTTTCTGCGATGTGGGAATTTTCAAGCGACGAATATTAAAGCTTGTTGATAACATTTAATTTCATAAACTAATATCAGACCATTCAAAGGCCAATGACAGTTCGTGTACAGCATCGCTGTTTTTCTTTTTGTAAAGAAAGATTATGCAAATATTCATGTAGCTAGGTGTATTAGAGTTGTAGAATTGTTTTATTTGGGCTCCTACAAGATAAGCAGATAGGTTACAAAAATAAAAATATTACTTGCTAATACGAGGGCAGCTACTTGCATCAGCAATCTTTAAAGTAAAATAAATAAAGCCACGTAACATTCTCACATTTATGCAGCTGCTGGTTGCTTAAATACCACTAAGCTGTGAGTGATGTTTGCATTAAAATAGTCAGTGAAATTTTATGGCTTGTTACCCTCTGTAAATTACTGTTTCAAGTCTATTAGCACTCAGCTCTACTTGCATTGCGTGACGCCAACTTGTACATACATTTTTAACCCCATTGTTCAAATAATATTGAAGCTGTATGAGAAAGGTACTGCCACGCAGGGTGAGACTGTTCACATTTTATGAATCATATTGGAATGCTTCTCCTTGGGGTAGATGTGGTAGCTGATATTTGGGTCGGTCGCGTAACTGCGGCATTGCGGCCCCGAACAGTACTTTACCATTGCTCCCTGAGCTCGACAGCTGCCGAAGCCGATCCACGCCTGTACTGATCAAGCTTCAAACACAGAAAAAATGCGAAAGTACCGATTGAAGGGCTTCCGAAGGCCCCGACCAAAGCAAGGCGGAATAGCTGGCCTTATCACGTGATCCTCCATCCTACGTCACGGTCGAGCGATCGCAGCGCTCCAATCGGTCCCGCTCGGGGCCAATAGCCTAAGACGTCTTGAGTCATCTTGTAGCCGCCCTCTAGACTTCATAACGCTCCCTCTTGTTTGGGCTGCAACACGTCTTGCAAGGCGTCTCCTAGATATCTTAGAGACAGCTACAAGACTCCTTGCATGATGTCTTGAGGACGTTTTAAAGACTACTAAAAGAAGTCTTCGAACATGGGTTAGCAAGACATTATATAGCCCAAGACGTCTTGAGATGTCTTATAGATATAGCCTCTAGACATTCATAACGCTCCCTCTTTTTTGGGATGGAAGACATCTTGCAAGACACTTTGTAGACTACTTCAAAACAGGCACAAGACGTGTTTTCTTGCAAAATGTCGGTTAGGCGTCTGAAAGGCAACAAGAAGTCTTAGAAGATGTCTTGGCAAAACATTATACTGCCCTAGGCACTTGAGACACATTCTGGCCGTCTTGTAGGGTCATAACGCTCCCAGTTTTTTGTGCTACAAGGCGTCTCGAGGGCAGGGCCGGATTAAGGTAAGGAGCTAAGGGGGCTGCAGCCCCGGGCCCCAGGGTTGTCAGGAAACCCCGTTCTGGCCCCTGGAGATTAAAAAAATCAGCAGAACCCATCCTTTGGGAATGATTATCTACGTTAATGCGAATAGCATCAAACGGTGCGGAGTTATGCGCGTTCTTCAGGTGGCCGGCACACTCTGAGATACGCCAGCCCACTCTTGAGGCGATTCTAAATTTGTTGACACTTTCACAGCCCTGCGCACGATCTCCGCAGCCCAGCACGTGCGTTTGTGTCACTTAGGAAGGCGAGCAAAGCACGCGCCATACGCACAAACACTCAAAATGGTACCGACCAGACTTTCTGGCGTCTCAGCTAGTCTCAGCCAACGGTACTCTAAACGGTTGTTTATATCTTTACCATAGGACGCGCTTACAGCGCTGTCACAGCTACCGGTGCGCGCGCGTTCCATGCACGATGGCTCATTCCGCTCTCGTGAGGCTGAGCTAGAGGCTCTCCCGAGCGCGGGAGAGGGTGAGCTAGGAGGAGAGGTGAGCGCGCCCTCGTGCATGGAACGCGCGCGCACCGGTAGCTGTGACAGCGCTATAAGCGCGCCCTATGGTAAAGACATAAACAAATGTTTAGAGTGCGGTGAATGCTGCCTGCTGATCAAAGGGTCAACGGTTCGAATCCCAGCCGGCGCCGGTCTTTTTTATTTACTTATTTATCGACCCGCGGCGTAAGAGGTTAGATAGCCAGATAGATAGATAGATAGATACATAGACGAAAAGTGCGTGAAGTATCCAAAGAATGCTATTCGCATTAAAAAATAAAAATGTATATATTGGTCGTTTTCTATTTAAGACATCTTTGACCAAAATCAGAAGAACACTCAAAAGGGTTGTTGGCGCATTGGCCTTCTCGCTTCCTTTAATTTTTTGTTTTTTCAGCGGGGAGATGGGTATGTTGTAAAGTTCCGGTCTCTAGAGAAACTAGTGTTTGTGAGCGCGTGCCAAAGCACAATATGTAACGCGGCCTCCTACGCCGTTGGCGGTCCCGTTGATGTCTCTTTTAATTGAAAGTCGATGGAGGGACGGCCATGGAGGGACGGCCTTTTATGTACTGGGGCCCCCCTGGCGTGTTTTACGCACAACGGTGAGCCGGAAGTTAAGCAAGTTTTGCCAAGGACAAAGGTCCATGTGGAGTTTACTACAGAATGATACAGTTTAAAACAAGCAATAGGGTGCTGGTAAACATTCCGGACCCTGAGTCCACAACCACAAAGGGTCGTTTAAAGGATCCGGTTCTTGAGATGCCCCCAACATTGTGGGGCGGTGTCGGGGTCGGTGTGGAGTCGGTGTCGAGTCTGCTAGTGCGAGTGAACACTCTTCCTTCCTCCGACTAATACGAGCACTGCAATGGTTTCACCAACCTCTGAGGTATGACCTCTTA
Source organism: Ixodes ricinus (assembly GCA_037355805.1). Lineage (NCBI taxonomy): Eukaryota > Metazoa > Arthropoda > Arachnida > Ixodida > Ixodidae > Ixodes > Ixodes ricinus. The sequence goes on from JAZHYW010005888.1 coordinate 90,243, forward strand.
TTCTTTAACTTTGGGTCATACATCGAAATGGCCGTTAAGGTTTAGATTACTGCCTATAGAAGTAACAAAATTACTACCTAAACTGATCGAAATATTTTTCCTTTAGAATAAACAACGTATAAAAAAGATCTTAGATTAAAAACAAAAATTATGTAAATGTGTTTGAACGATAGTAGTCAATGTATTATAATTAAAGTTCCGCATTTTCGGTATTTTTTCTCTTGGAATCGGTGTTTTTCGCTGCTTAATTTCAATCCTGGAAAGAAATCGGTGACTAACGGGAGCTTCTGTTGCAAAGCGACTGCATAATTACTAAAAAAACCACGGCACACCCACATCACACACGTTTATTGTACACACACCAAACACGTCACACAATGCACATACATATGGAAGGGGGATCGGTGGCCGAGTGGGCTAAAGCGCACACCCAGCTCGACGCGCGTGGAGCGAAAGCTCGCGCTGCAGAACTCAGGGATCCTGGGTTCGAGCCCCACCCTGCCCGCTTCGATCTGGATGAGCATCGTACCGGCGTGCGGTCGTGTGTCACTACTGCGTGGTGCACGTTAAAGACCCCAGGCTAGCGGTTGTACCGCACTGGCTAAATTGCTCATCTACAGCGAGTGACTCGTCGCAACTTTAAATGGCTGACCAACTACACGCTGTATAAATATCCCCCACAACCCAATTTCTACATATGGAAATAACAGAAAGCGTGACGCTTTCAGAAGCATGATATCAAAACTGAAACTTATTGAAAGAAATTGACATGTACAGTCGGGAGCAAAAGTTTGCGGGGCACGGGAGCGCGTGCCGAAATGCATCGCCGCGCCGTCCGACGGCGCGCCGCCGCATTAAGGAGCCGCGCTTTGCGCATGCGCGCCTTTCGTGCTCGCTATCATGTCTCTTTCGCTCGTTTCTTTCCGACGCACTCCTGATAACAGGAGTCGGCGCCAGGGGCGCGAGTTAGCGCTTCGCTGGCTGTCATGCTGCGCGTCTGCTTCAGCCGCCTCAGCCGCCGCGCTTTGTGACGGAGCTCGCGGGGTGGGGTAACCAGGCGCTTTGTCACCCAGCGCGGCTGCTGAGGCAGCTGAAGAGGACGCGAGGCATGACAGCCAGCGAAACGGCAACTTGCGCCCCTGGCGCCGACTCCGGTTATCAGGAGTGAGTCGGACAGAAACGAGCGAAAGAGACATGACTGCCAGCACGAAGGGCGCGCATGCGCAAAGCGCGGCTTTTAATGCGGCGGCGCGCCGTTGCACGGCGCGGCGATGCATTTCGGCACGCGCTCCCGTGCCCCGCAAACTTTTGCTCCCGACTGTACATTGTCAGAGATTTGTCAGTCATCGGAGCACGTTCCTTGCGGCTGAGGAAACGCAGTCCAGAAAACGCACGCTCCACGTTCGCGCTTGAAACAGGGATGGCAAGAAAATCAAACGAAGCTTTTGACAAGACTGGCCGTTCCTTGCTGTGCGCTCTCACAGAAGCTGGTAATGAATTGCCCTATTGCCCTCCCCCTTCCCCCGCACTCTTCGCCTTTCCTCCCTCCTCCCATATACCAGGAAACCTATGCCTGGACAAAAGACTTGAAAACCGTTGTGCTAAAAAAGATAAGGGAAGAGAACGGGGCAATAATCATGGTTTCAAAAGAAAGGGACGACCCCAAGGACAGTCCAGTGGGGCTGTGTTCCGGATCAACGAGAAAAGAAAGCGGGCTAGAAGATTCTTTCAGCAAAGCTGCCATTTCTTCCGCAGCTTGAATTCGGTGTTTTTCTGTTTTTACCGATTCAGAAAAAAAAAAAAAAAACGCCTCGGGGGTTAGTTATCGGTATTTATCGGTAAATACCGAATACACGGAACCCTCATTATAGTTGCATACTATACTCGTTTTCACCTCAAGAACCATAGTAAAAAAAGTCCGGCTCCTCGCGGAGCATCACTAATTTTCCCCTTTATGCTGATAATTAAGATATATGTAGGTGAATTTTAGATTAGATATATGTTATCTTATCAAGACGTACACGTTCCAAACGCCAAAAGCATCGCTTTTTCCTCCGACAACCAAATCTCGTAAGAACTACTTCGCGCTGCGTATGAATACTGAGCAAAACTTCCTGTTTTCTTGAGGTGGAAACGGGTATAGTTTCTCTTACTTCTTACATGTAGAAGTCTGTGTTTAAATGTGGCACGATGATTCAGTTATTAGAAGAACGTCGACAAAGGGGCGTGGTCCCATAGAAACACCGAAATTTCTTTCTTGCAGTGTTGCTCCTTTCACTGTTCAAGTAATTATTTATATAAAGTGATATTTAGACCACTTCCAACCATTCAGAGAAGGAGAGCTCTTTAGTTTTATTTACTGAAGCTGCTGAATGTGAATGAAAGATCTGAATATTTTTCCAGATATTTTATTAATATAAGTTTGCTACCTAAAGTATTACACAATAAAGTGCGGTTAATTATTTGCAAAGCAAATTCAATTCCGCCTCATTGTCAGCAAGCAAAACTTGATTTTCATTGGATCTACAAATCTAGAAAAGGCTCCCATAAATGATAACTTGAGAAATACCGATTTCCCAAGATGGTAAAATATACATATTGGCATCGTCGTCGTTACTTCCACCACCATCATCGTCACTATCGTTACTTCCACCACCATCATCGTCACCATCATGGTCACCTGTTGTTTGTTTTTATGTTTTCCACCACTCCCTTCTATAACGCCCTCTGGGCCTTGAAGGTACTGGAATAAATAAATAAATAAATAAATATTATCACCATCAGTCGGGACCCTATAACAGCCTTAGCACAGGACCCAAAAATGCCTTAATCCGGCACTGAGACAGGGATAAAAGGCTTTCGTTAAAAGCAAAAAGACAAATCGTATTGGTTTCGTCTTGACTGCAAACGTTTAATGACTTTTCAAAAACGGGTAGATTTGGTTTTACCTTACCCATTATTTGTGACGCAAGGCACCACTCTATTAATTTCGCTTGTTAGCCGTACTGGCGCTGCAAGCAGGAAGCACAAGCATACGCCAGCAGTGCGAGTATCGCTGCGCTCGTGTCCCCTATGGCTTAGGGGTCCCTGAGCGTTGGGGCCTCCTAGTCTAAAACTGCCCTTTGACCGATTCAGTAATTTTTTATGACGCTCAGAATTGTTCTGGTTATTACAGCGGAGCTGTTAAGGGCTAGTTTCTCCAGGATCGTGTCCTCCGCAAAGAAATGAAGACACCGAACTCTGGACACCTACAGCCATCTATGAGTGACGGCGGCAAGCCACGTATCTGGTTGCCGCCGTCGCTCATAGATGGCGGCAGCCTTTCCACTCTGGATTGCCGACTTGCGGCCGGCCATTACTTTCCATTGCACAGCTCCGCTGCTGTTCCTTCTTCACCAGAGTGGAAAGGCTGAAAGTGTTTTTAATAATTAAAACGTTCATTGACCTATTCTAGCTGATTATCCGACTGACCGTTACGATTAGCCCCTATCTATGTGCAGCTAGCCGTTTAACTCACCTGCACAAACCGCATTAGTGTTTCTTTCACTTTAAAGAAATAAATCGGTTAAAGCTCAAAAGAAACATCCTGTATAAGCAAGACAAGATATACAGAGCATTCACAGCACTTGTTTATGCAACCATACTTCATCTTTGTTATGGTCATTTTATCAGCTATCCACAATGGAACCTTCCGAAACATCCGGACTGGTGTCCCACCTTGATAAGATCGCACAGCTGTATCTGTCATGGTCGCCTTAATCATGTATAGGGTGTCTGAAATGACGAGGCTCGATCTAAAACGGGCCGTAAAAATTGGCGCCTGCACGTAGCAATCTAAACTTTTCGTCAAACGTGTATTTCGCAGGTGGGTTTCACCTTATCAAAATTACATTGCGTAGTTCTTTTTTCTAAAGATATAGAGAAAAAAATTGCCAGGGTCAACGGCGGGCGGGAACGCAGACGACCTAGTCGAGTGGCGGGGCGCGTTCGTCGGCGATGATGGCGCTACTTCCTTATCGAGACTGCTCGCAAGATACTGTGGTTGATTAAAATTAATATAATCTTTGTGCAATGTACCTTTGGTTTAAAAATAAGTGCGGTCAAAAAATCAAAACTTAAAGTTTAAACAACGCGTTTGCTTAACGACGGCGCTCTTGTTGCCGACGGATATCGTCTGCGTGTCATCTGCTTTCTTTCGCTGGTCGGCTACAGCTTCCGACGTAAAGTTGCGACGCTGCTCCCGACGCAAGTTTCTTGTCCCTATTTTATCTAGAAAGGGAGCTACGCCTTGTAATTTTGCAAGGTGAAATGTGAAACCCGCCTGTGAAATACACCTTTGAAGAAAAGTTCAGTTTGCTACGTTCAGGCGCCGATTTTTACGGCCCATTATAGATCGAGCGTTGGCATTTCAGACACTTATAGTATATATCCACTGTCCACAACGCAAATTCTTAAAAGCGTCTGTCTCCAACCTTGTCGCACTGGACTCGACACAGGAGTACAACCTACAAGTCTTCAAAAATACTTTGGTACACGACCGTACAACGTCTCTGTCATGGTCACCTTAATCACCTATCCACGATGGAACTCTTTGAATCGTCCGTCTCAATCCCCGTCCCTTCAGAGCCACTCCAGGACCTGTCGGTCGTCCTCCCAGGCGCACTGGACCTCCTTCCAAGTTCCTGCACGGGAGCCGATATCTTCAGCCAGCCGTCCGGCGTGAGCTCGGTCGCCACCCACTCGGGCATCACGCCCTCGGGAAGCTTGAATCTCCGCTCAAACTTTCTCCACTTTTTCGTCGCCACGCCGTCCACGTCCACGGAAGTCCTCTCCTGGTCACTCGCCGTCACAAGCACCGACCCTTCGCGCACCTTGACGGTCACTCCTTCGGGCCTATAACACCCCAGATCCAAGCGAACTCCGAAACCGCCTCCTGGTAGCTTCCGGAACGTCTCGAACTCCGGATCGAGGAAGGCCATCATGAGGCCGTCGCCGCCGGCCTCGGCGCAGTCCGGATGATCCTTCGCGAAGTCGACCCACTCCTGGTCCAGGTCGGCGCAGTCATCCACGATGCGGAAGGTGTCGAAGCGAGTCTGGACGGTGTCCACTCTGACGTCCAGACCAGCTGGGGTGCTCCATTCCGTGACGAAGTTGACCGGCACGATGAGTTCGGACGTGGCCTTGGGGTCCTGTGCCATCTGCTCTCGGGGCTGGCGCTGGTCTACAACCGTGTCGTCCCTTTACGAAGAAGAGCCCGCTCTCTTGTTGACATTCTCTCCTGGAAACGCGCGATGAGGGAGTCAAGTTGCTTGGCCGCGCCGCAGACCTCCGCTGGCTTGACTCGCGTGCTTGGTGTTGTCGTTTATTTATAAACCACGGCGTTGGCCCACTAGCGCCGCGCAGAGGAGGGGGACGCGTGAGACGTTCAGGTGGTGCGCATTCTAAGTATCTTTTGCTTTGTTTTGTTATCTCGTTGGAACGGTCTTGGCGCGTTTGTAGCTTTCCTGTCGCCCACCGTCCCAAACGGTGCGTGATACGCTCAGCTGAGCCCGTACGGAGATCTGCCGCATTGCGCAAGCCAGCTCTTCTCCCCCGAAGATGCTGTGTTCGCTTGAGTCAACCCTGGCGAAACGCTGCGCGCATACAGATTGATGGAATGTCTCTCACCTGCCAGAATGGGGGGCTATGAGTAATGAAGTGTAAAACAAAAACAACACGTTGTCGTTCATAGAAAAAAAGAAAAAAGAAAGAAGAGAGGCAGCGAAAGAGAATTTGGTTTGACAGAACGGGTCCACGACCTGGTTATACTCATCATTGCTGACATACGTATATGACCTTTGCTAGAGATTCGTATAGTTGACTTCTATGTCCTTTGACTTGCCTCCTGCGCGTTAAAGCCACTTTACTACGCACATTGACATTGGTCTGTCTGTATTTGGTAGCGGTGCCAAGTTTGGGAAGCTTCAGATTAAATAACACCGAAATGTCAACTGACCAGAAAGAAAGGTAATGTAATTTACGTTGTGCCAACATTTGAGCGTTTTCCAAGACAACTCTGGAACCGCGGCTCTATACAAAATCACGAAAGTGTAGTAGAAAAGGAAGAACTCGAAGAGGAACCTCCAGCTAGGAGCTTTCAGAGTTGCAGCCGAAGGTGGTTTGTTTAGTTTTTAATCCCTTGGAGGCTAAGTCTATAGCGAAACGTCGGCGACCGCTTTAAGGCCTCAAGGAGGTACGCCCTCTTTTCAAGTTCGGGATGCGGAACGTATGTAAACCTCCCGTGGCCTATATACATGCAGCTGGAAAGTCATAAATAACGCAAAGTCTATAGACCCTTCTAATAAAGGGTTCCTTGCCGGTTCCATTTTTGACCCTCCTGGGTATGATCCGTGTTTTGGTCGAGTGACGAACACGCTCGTGTTGGGCTGTGGATATTACAAGCTGGGTTGTACATTAGTAAACTTTTAAATGGTCTCGCCCCAAAAATTGGACCGCAGGGAGCACCGTGTGTTCAGCGGTGCGAATCCAGCGCTGCAGGATCGCGCGAAGGGACTTTCCGGTCGGAGCGAATTCCACGTGGCACGTTCCGAGCGCTGCGTTGGCTCCGATGAAATCGCGGTATCCGGTGCGGTCCATCCAGAGGCAAAAAGCGGTGCACTGTTGTGAGTGGGTGAAGGGGAAAGTCAGCAATAACGTATATGTTGTATTGTTAAAAAAAAAAAGAAGAAGAATTATGCAATGTACATTTCGAAGAGTAAAGTACAGGTTCACCGCTCAATTAATGTAGATTTACAAAGTCACCGTTTAACCAAACAAACCCTCAACGCATTAGCGGTCACAATATTTATTACGAATGTGCACGTGTAAATGTATTTTTTATTGCTACCAATTTTTTTTTCTTTGCTTTTTGCTTCGGGACGATGCAATATACTAGTGCGTGATCGTACATATTTTTATTCATATATATCTCATCATAGCGCTTTTGCACCACGGCTGATGCAACGCGTATACAGCCGAATTCAGGCATCATTTTCACTTTATAATGTAATGCAGAAGGAGGGTACCCTGCAAGTAGCTGTTACATTCTACGATTTCCACGCCTCCGCAAACCCTTTGTATCTTCACGTTTGACATCGAGAGTTTTTCACATCATTAGCCTTACAAGCCGTCACACTTATGACCTAGCGTTAATTTTTATGTACTGACCGCCGTCAGTCGTTACAAAACGTCACTTTTGTCGGCGCGAATTGCCCAGCTCCCTGCAGTGACTTAAGCAACTAAAAATGCTCCGCAAGCGGAGTACATTCAGTTACTTGCACAGTTCCTAACAGGCGGTAACAGAAGTCCCGCCTGCTAGGCGTGACTTGTCGCCCCAATCTCGGCATAGCCTTGTAAGTTGTGACGCCTACGAGCGACGGTTGAAAGGCGTTAAAGAAGTGGCACTTTTCCACGCCAAGCGGTCGTTACAGGGTTCACAGTGCGCAGCGTGAACCGACATATGCCAGCGGTACAAGACGTTGGTCGACTCTTTTTGCCAACTTTTCTGGACGGCGGAGAGCAACCCACGAAAGGTGCCTTCTCCGAGAGGGTACGTTGACTCCCTCCTCTTCCAAACACAGAGTAGCAGCTGGCAGAGGCACGAACGTCGAAGACGTGCCCAGGCAGGAACTGACAAAAACGCAGAAAACATAATAAAAACAATAAATGAAAGAAATTGAAATGGCGTTGTTTGCATGCGCCACCGTTTGTTTCTTCGCAGCGCGCCGACCTCGCAGCAAGTTCCGCGCGTGGCGGACGGGTCTTCGGGCTGACAGTGCCAGGAGCGGGGCACGGTCCCTCGGCTTGTTTATCCGCGGTCTGGAGCTCTTTCTTTTTTTTTCTTCGTCTTCTTCTTGGACCAGGGACCCGAATACCGAGCGGCCTTTTTTTTGTTTTCTTTGTTTGCTCCCGCGTCTTCCTTCCTGACAGCGCGAGCGGCCGGCTTTTGCTTGTCTGGTTCATCGCCGGCGCCGACGGCGGCGGCGACGATGACCTCGTTCTTGAATCTTCTCGGGCGCGGGTTCACGTCGCCGCTGCCTGCCCGACCGACGCTTCCATCGTCTCTCTCCGTTTTGTTCGAAGCGACTCGGGGGCGGCAATGCGGCAATCCCTGGCAGGCAACCAAAATTAGACGCGTTTTGTACCAGGTGTCTCCCGGTCCGGTGGAGCATAGCAGCCTGCCCGTTTAGACTAAAGCGGCAGTCACACTTATAGTTCCTACAGAGTAAAAATGACACCGTGTTGGCTGCAAACATGGTGAGAGAGGAAAAAAAAGAGTAACTGTGGACACGCGCCAAGCATCTTCGAAGCACGCATAGCATAGGCTTCATACATCTTCAAATACGTCTGCATACAAGTTTTTCTTTTTTTTTTAATGATCAATGTGGCATGAGCGTTACACATAAAAGAAAAACGCCTAGAAAAGTTTTTTTTTTGTACGCTTTACTAGAGGTGTGACAGCGGCTTTAAAAAATATGAAGGCTTTCCCGCAAGGCACTTAATGTTGAGAGCCAATCGCTGTAATCTGTATGGAGCTGGAGCTGGTCGAATGGCGGTGCTGAAAATACGTTTGGATCCAAGAAAGATAAGTCTTGCGCTGTAATAAGGTGGTGAACTGGGCCAGTTGGTTGACGTAATACATGATGGAGAAAACAGCTCAGAAAACACGGACTACGAAGAGGAACGGACACGACAGGACAATGCTGTGTGCACCGAGCGTTGAGTTTCGCCGTGCTCGGTGCCACAGCGCACATCTGTCTCTTTAGGTCTCAACCATAGCCTCCTCTATGCTGAAAAGCCTGGCAGATCGTCACGTGACGCGGCCGCCGAAAGTGAAAAGGTAGAGCGGCAGCAACGATGAGCGGCAGACAAGAGTCATGCAACGGGCGCTCCGCTGCGGCGAGACGCCGAAAGACACTTCCCCCGTTCGATGGAATGTCCGCTCGTGCTTCTCGCGTTCCTCGGGCCACCGCTTCTTTCTCGTCGGGTTTGAAAACCACATTTCGGGTCCTCGCCGCTGCAAAAGCTGTGCGATGAATACCAGACTCCCCGAGAAATGCTCTGTGCTACCAGCTCCTCGCGCTCCAAATCTGCGACCTGGCGCTCTAAGGCTCCGTCATCGAACTGCCAGGCTTTTGTGAGTATCAGAGGAGGCTATGTCTAAACATAATTTCAGCCTCGCCATTCGCCGAGCGGTCTCCGCGCATTGCAGCGATCGGCTTCTCCCAAGTGCTTTGTTGTAAAATGGGCACTCCAGATTTCTAAAGTCGGGGAAACACTGCTCATACATCGTACAAAAGGCAGTCTGCCAACACGAGCCACCGCAATGTCCCTGGTTCGAATGCCGCCTGCCCAAGCTTTCTCCTCGAACTCATTGCCATCCGGTACTCGAAGCAAGAATCTCGCGGTGACTCGCGTTCGAATCTGTATGCAGACTGTCTTTTGTTTGATGGATAAGCAGTGTGACCCCCAGCTTTATGGTATATACCTCTTCCACAAAGGCGGAGCCATCTTGAACGTCGTCACTTCTGGTATGCGGTAAAGCATTGTTTTGATCTCTCCACGCTGCTGGAAGGAGTTTACCAAAAAATGCGTGATTGTCACACATTCTTGTTTTGCCTCACCTATATTTTCTCGCAAAATCCAGGTTAAAATGTTGGATTATTTTTTCGTCCCGCATACCAGACACGGAACCCACGTGACCGAGAACGGCAGGATAGCTGTGTACGAGACTGCGGAGCGCGTGCTGACGGCGTGCTTCCGCATGAAAAGAAAAAATGTCAGCGTTGCATGTGTTCAGCTACAAT